>CAMOHE010048030.1:0-30691 GCA_946598075.1 Artocarpus hirsutus
GAGGAGAGAGAGTGAGCGAGTGAGAGAAATGAGAGGAGAGAGAGGAAGTGTTAAATAAATAGAAAAAGAGGGAGAAAATTGGTTGCACAAAACTGTGCGCAACTACACACGGTTTCCAATTCAAATTGTTTCATTAAAAATTAAATTAACAATTAAAAACTGTTTAGAATAATTAAAAATTATTAAAACAGTAAAATAATACAAGGTTACTTAATTTGCACAAAATAATCAAATTAAGTTTAAATTACTTATTATGGCACACTAATCCACCATTTAGCACTCTAATTACATTTAATTAACTTCGGGGTGTTACATAGAATTTTCTAGATTATGAACAATCAGCCTATCAACCGTTGAAAGGGTAGGCTAGTAGCATACACACAGTAGGTCAACTGCCTTTGGCGACAAGCCTATTGGTGCTATCCAAAACTGGCAGTTTTGACCATGGTGTTTTTCTCTTTTGCAATTTTAATTCCTTTTAAAGGCTTCAATTTTTGAAAAATATATTTTTAAGCTATTTTAGACCAGAACATTCATTTAAAATTTACTTACAAGTATAGTTACATCATATATCTAAAGATTGTGCAAATTTTATATTTGAAATACTAAAATGGCACACTAATGATTAAATTCGCACGCTGATGCTTGTAAAGATTTTATTTTCTGAGTTTGTTTATGACTTTAAAAAGGGACCTTACTTTGAGTTCTAGATTGGAGCTAACAATATTGGATACTGAGGAAGGATTCTACCATTTTCTTTGGCAACGACATTTTAAATATTGATTTGGCTAAAGGTTACTCTTAAACATTTTTAAGAACTGTTTATGCTTTATTTTCAAAAGTAATTTAAAAATATGGAAATTTTAAGTTATATTATTTTAAGCCTTATATTTTAAATATTTTCAAGATATTTGAAAATATGTTTTCAAAAAGTATTTTGAAAAATAAAATGTAACCTTGGTTCCCGCAATCATCGAGCTTCTATGCTTTAAATAAGTTTTCAAACACTCTCCAATGTTTCTATTGGATAGTTATGTTTTTAACCAAGGAGCCAATACTTGTCTACACCGAGCTTCCACTAAATAACTATGTGAACCTTGGTACTTGTCTACATTGAGCTTCCATTATTTTTTAATGCTATATTTGAAGTTAAGATTTAAAAACATCAGTTTTTGTTCACTGAGTGAGCCTTAGAGTTTAGGTCGTGTAGAAAACGTCCTAGGATGGTGGCCACAAAAATCCATATATACCACTTTGGCAATGGTAATAGGTTTATTAGTTTATGTTAATGATGGTGATAAATCAAACATTGCATCTTAAAAGTAAGTGTTCAATTATTATTTACAATTGTCGATAAAATTATATGTTTAATTCTAGTAAGCATGCTTATGATTATTTATTTTATCTGTTTATCAAACTTCTTTAAAATCATGTGTTTTAAAACATAATCTAATTGAGCCTTTCACTCATAGTTTCTGCTTTAAACTTTCCCCTAGGCTTTGTGGGACCAATCATGTTTGAGTCTGTGATTTGATTTGATATTTTTTATGAGGTCTGATAATTAACTTGTATTTGTTGTACGTGATCTATTCTATGTGGTTTATCTCGACATTATCACTTACAATGTGTGTATTCATATTGTAATGATTATTATTCATGGACTTTTAATCGCTTAGATGAGGCTTCTTTTATTATTGATGTTATTTACAAGTCGCCGTAGTTTTAGTGGATTTTGTTGTTTAACTTTTCCTTAATCTTCGTTTTTTCTCCTAATTTTTTTACTTGAATTAATAAATCACGTCCTTATTTCTAGATCATGATAGGCAATGTCTTATATGTGGCAACCGACCATCAAACATACCAATAAAGGATATTTTTAGCATAGGAAAGTCAGAATGTCAAGGACAAATATTATGCAGGGGGAAGATATGTCAAAGAGCTACCTTGGTTGAGTGATACTTGTGAGGCAATAAGGGAATGTGTTAACAGACAACAGGTCATATTAAGAAAGTAAGGAATATAATATTACTTTGTAGGTCTTTGAAGTAATTTCATAGGGTAGGAAAATAGGTAGCTAGGCATGAAAAAAAAAATGTAAAAACTCATGTCCAACGACATGTAAAAGAAAAAACATCATTTTGTATGCCTATAGCCATAAAGATGTAATCAGTTACTCTAGAAAGGACATAAATGACGCTCAAATGGAAATTGGTAAGAGGTGAATTGAATAAAAACATGAATGACATGGTAAGGCATTTTTTTTTTTGAATATGTAGATAAAGATGACTTTAATGTAACATTGTTGCTTGAAGGTGGTATCTACAGCCTGATGCATGGCATGTAGAAGAAAAAGGACTGAATAAAATTCAAGCTTAAGGAAAGTAGTTAATTGACGATCCTAGTATTCATTTGAGAGTATGCTATTAGAAAAACAATATGTAGCGAAAGTAGTTACTATCCTCGTATGCCAAAAGCTCCTGTAATCTGTGAAGAAAAAGGCATTTTGAAATAGCCTCAACCAACTGGTCCACTTTGCTATTCTCTATCCACAATCAGAGTGCATATGGGCGCACAATGTACAGCTCATCCTGATCACTTTCTGTCTAACCAATTGAGAAAACACAGAACTAAGGTTGGAGATTTGTGAACAATAGCTCTTATAGAGTTTTAGAGACTCACAGACTAGAGTGCCCACTCTTCATTCCTTAACTAATCTCAATAACATATGTGTCTCACTCCATATTTATCCATATTTATAGAGGTTGGACCCAGGGGTTGTCCTTATCAAATAAGGCTTCAAAAATTTGAATTTGGGTCAATATCTAATAAAAACGCCTAAAAACAAATAATCAGATTATCGTTCAATAGCTAGAACAAACTTGCACCATCGGCATGCCAAACTGGAAGATTGGCCGACCAATCTAACGATAAATAATCCTTGCAAATCATTATTTTCCACTCGAGATTCTTAGGATAAAGCCTTAATTTTAATTCAAATAACCCAATAGAAAAGTTATTTGAGTAAAACAACTATATCTAGATAATCTATAGAAAAAAAAGTATTCTCGATAATTCAACAAGTTTATCTTGAATTAATTTACACAAAATTAATTCAACCAATAAACAAACATAAATTATCTGATCTTATTAAATTTCAGCCAATCTAATAATTTAGCATACATCACCAATTTATTAGAAAAGCATGCCGTGTCATTACAAGATTTATTATGAGCTAGCAAAAGGGACCTAATGGACCTATATAGTTTAACCTCTCGATAATTATGAAACCCAATATCCTAGATACACATTTCATTATTATCAACTCTAACACTACTCCATTAGAAGCATAAAGCTACATTCTTGAACTATATAGAATCACGAGCCCGAAGAGCCATGTCTCCATGACATATCATAATGTATTGTATCCTATAGGATTATCCATAATCAGCTTAAAGATAAATTTTATCTTACCTTCCCAATTATATTTCTCTTATATTCCATTATCTCACCATTGAAAAACTTATACCATTCAAAAATAGTATACCATTTGGTTACACCTATGTATCTAAATGGTTGAGCAATTCAGTTTTCCAATTACAAGATATCGCATATAAGAGGATATCAATTACTTCTAAAGAGGAGCTATGGATTCCATATCTATAAATAACAAGTTTACACTATCAGGAGTTATGTCTCCAACATACCGAAACGCGCACCAACATAAATTATGGATGTCAACTTTTGGTACATCAAAAGACATAAGTCAAGACAACAGGCCCATTATTCATCTCAAGATTAAGATACAACACATATGCTTGTCTAAAGTGAATTGATTTACCAAGATAGAATTATTAATCCAAATCAATTGCACTTTATGTCTCGATCCAATACATCATCACCTATGATAATGTCTGAATGTTTCTATTCGCGAAGTCCACCTCTGATGGCCAAGATAAACCATTTCTCGTTAGGGATAGAGACAACATAACAAACATTGCATGAATAAAGCAACCAACTTTATTCCCTCAATCGTGGATCTTATGATGTAGACCATCACCTTTAGAATCATATCTCTGCATAATTTGTCCATCATATTCTTGATTCTAGAGGTTTAGACCAACAGTCTCAGACTTTTATTTGCTTATCATACATCTAATAAATATAAACGTAAAGAGGACAATTTTTAGTATATGAATAATAAACAAATTCTTTATTGATAAAAGCATCTCCAAAAGCATATTACATTTTTACTCTTTAGGGCATACATGTCCTACTACTCCCATTTGCACTACGTGAGTAAATGTGGCAAATCTTGCATCCCCATTGCTTCCACATGCTTCTCAATGACTCTCACATTAGTGTCTTCGTGAATGGATCTGTAAATTGTCCTCTGACGTGATTTTGCATGCCGCCACATGTTTGCTCTCTACGAAGTCCTTTATTACAGGATACTTTCAATCAATATGTTTACTCTTCTTGTGAAATCCTAGTTCGTTAGCATTAGCTATCACTGTAGTCCTATCACAATACAGCGATACTGTCTTATCAATACCAGGAACTACTTGAAGATCCCCAAGGAACTTGCGGAGCCACACTACTACTTTCGAAGAATCACTAGGTGCCACATAGTCGGCCTCCATCGTTGAATCTGAAGTACAATCATGCTTCACACTTCTTCAAACAATAGCACCACCGCCTAGAGTAAACACAAAACTAGAAGTCGATCTCCTCGAATCTGGACAGGATTAAAAATCTGAATCAGTATATCCTGAAGGTGTTAAATCCACACCCAAATTTATAAGCATATGCCCATGAGTCTTTCTTAGGTACTTGAAAATATGCTGAACTATAACCCAATGGTTTTGTCCCAGATCCGCCTAAAAGCTACTCATAATCCTAACTACATAACCAATATCCAGTCGTGTGTAAAGCATCACATACATGAGACTACCTACTATAGAAGCATAAGGCACCTTCTTCATGTATTCTCTTTCTTCATCAGACTTTGGCAAGTCTATCTTAGAAAGAATAATTCTAGACCTAGATGGTTGCCCACCTTTCTCCTACATTGCATACTTTTTGAGAATTTTATCTATGTAGTTCGCTTGGGACAAAGTTATCATTCTGTTCTTCCTATCCTGAAAGATCTAGATACCAAGAACAAAATTAGCCTCACCCACTCCTTCATGTCAAACTACTTGGTTAACCACAATTTGACCAATGACGACGCCCCAACATCATTGCCAATTAGCATCATGTTATCTACATAGAGTAGTAAAAAAACCACCTTCCTATCCTTAAGCGTTTGTAAACACATGGTTCATCCACATTTTGTGTGAACCTATAAGTCTTGATCCCTTGATCAAATCTTATGTTCCAAGAATGGGAGGCCTGCTTAAGTCCGTAAATTGACTTTAGCAGCTTACAAACCTTACCCTACTGACCATTAGCCTTAAACCTATCTGGTTGTTTCATATATTTTCATTCATCAAGATAACCATTTAGAAAAGCTATCTTGACGTCCATCTACCAAATCTCGTAGTCGATAGCAGCAGCTATAGACAAGAGAATACACATGGGCTTAAGCATGGCTATAGACGAAAATGTTTCCTCAAAATCGATTCCTTCCTTTTCCGTGTATCCCTTAGCTACAAGTCTAGCCTTATAAGTTTTGACTTTTCTATCCACTCCTCTCTTTCTCTTATAGATCCACTTAAACCTTATGGGTTTTACCCTTTCGGGAAGATCTATAAGCTTCCAAACCCAATTAGTCTCCACAAACTTCATCTTTGTGTTTATGGCCTCTATCTAGAGTTTTGAATCAACATCTTCCATAACCTCTTCGAAAGTGTAAGGCTCCCTATCATGTTCAACCAATTCAACCAAAAAGACTTCACCATTGAACATATACCTCTAAGGTTGATGCTCGATCCTCCCACTACGCCAAAGCCCCTTAGGTTGTTGTTTGGGTTCAAGAATGGTTTCATTTGGAACCCTTAGAGTGATCAAATCACTTGCTAACTCCTTAAGTACCACTTTGCTTAATGGCTTGAAGTCATCCATGTAACTTTCCTCAAAGAAAGTTGCATTAGTTAAAACCACAATTTTATTTTCCTTTGGGTTATAGAAATAATACCCTTTAGTCCCTTTTGGATATCCTACAAACACATAGACTTCCAAGCATGCTTGCAACTTATTTGCCTCTTTAAATTAATGGGACATGAGCCAGATATTTCCATATGCGAATATGGTTTAAAGATGTCTTATTGCCTGTCCATAACTCGTAAGGATTTTTAGGAACCAATTTTGAGGGCTCATTATTCAAAATATAACATGCGTCTTGTAGTGCATATCCCCAAAAGGATAAAGGCAATAATGAATAACTCATCATAGACCTGACTATATCCAACAAAGTCTTATCTTTCTCTCAACTACGCCATTTTCCTATGGAGTGCCTGACACAGTCAAATGGGATAAAATCTCATTCTCTAATAAGTGCTCCAAGAACTCATCAGAAAGGTATTCACTGCCTTGATCTCATTGAAGTGCTTTTATGGGTTTATGTAATTCCTTTTCTGGGTTACCTTGAAACTCCTTGAACTTGTCAAAAATTTTGCTTTTATGATGTATTAGGTAGACATACGCATATCTTGAGTAATCATCAATAAACGTGATGAAGTACTTATATCCTCCACATGCCCTTATGTTCATGGGACTACAAACATCACTATGCATAAGTTTTAGAACCCTTTCGGCCCTATTGCACTTAGACCCAAATGGTCTTTTGGTCATTTTATCCTCCAAACAAGATTCACATTATGGTATAGATTCCACCTTTAAATGACTTGAAGGTCCATCCCTTACCAACTATTGAATCCTATTTAGGTTAATATGAACTAGTCGTATTTCCAAAGATAGGTCTTATTAGAGTGAGAAGTTTTAAGTCTTTTGGAGTTATTATCATTAACCTTAGTGTTCAACAATAAGCCTATCTTAGGTTTGATAAAATATAGATTATTTTGCATCCATCTATCGTAGATAAAAGGTTTGTTTTTACGAATCACCACTTTGTTATGAAAAGAAACTACATAAAATTCTTTAAATAAATAAGCTATAGAATTTAAATTCCTTATAAGTTTAGGAACATAAAAACAATCTCGTAAAAATAAATTCCTATAATTATCAAAGTAAAGATGGATGTCTCTCACTGCTTCAGCCAACACCAAAAATCCATCGCCCATCCGAAGTGTCAAGTCATCATGCAGTAGACTTCTCGTTTCTTTGAACCTTCGCAGAGAAACACAAACATGATTAATTGCTCTAGAATCCATGACCCAAGTGTCACTTGATTCCTCAACTAAACAAGTTTCAACAACTAGAAGATCACACCTACCTCCTCGGGAAAAGAAGTCCTTGCAATACTTCTTGATGTTCCTGACCTTCCAGCAAAAAAAGCATTTGAGCTTTTTTGGGTTCTTATTTTTCTTCTTCTTGTTCTTACCATTTGCAAAAATAGAAGACTTCCTATTCTTGGCCCATTGCTTCTTTCCCGTCCTTGGGTTACGATTGGAAATAGAAGCAGCAGCCAAGTTGGCCTCGCCACACATAGGAGTTTCCCTGATCAGAAGTTTGAACTCCTGTAATTGCTTCATTAGCTTAATCAAGGTCATATCCTGTTTATTGCTTAAATTAAATGTAGCTCTAAACGGTATAAATTCCTTAGATCGAGTCTCAAAGACCATAGTTATCTGAGTTTCAGCATCAATGTCCGCTCCATTAATTTGAAACTCGGCAGGGTAACCCATGATCAACATCATATGCTCCTCTATAGATGTCCCAAGTCTTTGTTTACAGTTTAGAAGTTACCAAAGTGCCCTTTGCCGCTTTGTTAGGGCCTAGCCTCCAAACATAGCTTCAAGATTATCCAAGATATGCTTCACAGTCTCATAATCTTCATGCTGAGCATGCAGCACGTTATTCATGCTATCCATAACATAACAGTGGGCCTGATTGTTTTCATCTTTTCAGCAATCATACGCTTAGATTTGCTCATTAGTGGAATCTCCCATAGGCTCGAGAGGATATGGAGTTGTCAGCACAAATTTTAGTTTCTCACAGGATAGGACAATATTCAATTCTGTTTCTAATCATTATAATTCTCACCGGTTAACTGGTTTTTGTCAAGTATCAATGATGAAGCATTTTTAGACATTTTTAATCTACAATAAAGAATCATATACCAAACATAAGCAAACATACCATAACAATTTAGTAAGATAACACAATCATGTAAAATATACAAATGTGTTTATGTGTCAAAACTTTGAAAATATCACAACCTTACGATGATAATTCCCAACTCAGAATTTAACAAACCACCTAGGGGAGACTTGCCAAACTCAATTAGGAAGACGGATCCCCTCTTGATTCATATATGCCATCTAGAACCCGTATGATCTAGCGTATATTAATTATCATTTCTTTACCCATTAATTTTATTAATAGAGCTCCTAAGGGAAGTTAATAATAAAACTAACATTAGTGTATAACCATCGTTTCAAAATTTTATCCATGATTTATAATCACCACCTAGGGGTGTGCAATACTAAATTATGCTAAAATACCTCATCCTCTTAGAGATCCAATCTGGTACATGATGAAGTCCCTTCCTAGGGGTCGAAACCACTATGTGCTACCTATGGACCAACGATGGAGGCCATAGGTCCTCTCTTCAAAAACCTTTTCCCACTTAATCTTTTGAAATCAAGGTTTTATTTTATGAAACATGCATGAATAATTTTTAATGAGCGGCATTCCTTATTCTATATAACATGTTATCAACATACATAGAAAATCATATTATAATACTAACAAGCAAAGCAATCATGCAAAGCTATAAGCAAAATAATAATAAATTACCGTAATATTATGGTCCCATCCTAAAGAATAGAAAATAAAGATTTCAAGAGATAAATCAAAACATATTATCGATTCTTCATCCTTAAATCTTCTAATTGTATCCTTCTTCATGTGTTATCTATCTTTAAGTCTTCAATCTTGTATAGATCAAATCCTCCATATTTCCAATCATATCCAATTTTAATGTTTCTCAAAATTGTCCCAAAAATAAAATCAAAACTACACTGAAAATGCACCTTTTTTGATAATTCACAACTTTCTACTGGCATGTCGATCTATGTAATCCACATGCTGTTCACAACCCTTCTGCCTGCCAAACCTCACAGTCTGGCCTACCAATCATGACAAATCGATGGGCCAAACTTTTTGTCGCTAATGTAGTCAGAATTTTGTCACTTGGATGGTCTGTCGATCCCAAAGGTTCGGCCTACCGATCTACTATCATCGGCCTACCGACCAAGCAAATATCACAACATAGTTTTTATGCAGCTTTCAATCTTATTTTTAACAATTCAAAAACATAAAATTATAAACTCAGGAAATACCTGTGGAATGCTTTCATCCATCCTCTTGGCCCATCTTCTATATCCATCTTCTCCAAATGATTATTTAATTACAAAATTCTTACAAATTTAAAATTAAATAATGATTCTTAGACGGTGATGATAGACCGTCATCTTATTACATGAAAGACTTAGATACATACTTTAACCTTTAAGAAACCATAACAGGCATAAATTATTTAATTAATTAATTAATAATTAAATGATAATTAAATCAACCATAATTAATTAATAAACATTCACCATATAATTTTGTAACAACATAAATATATAGAAACCCTAGAGTGCCAACTCTCTAAAAAGTTAAATTCAAGCATATGAGAGATTAAGATCATATAATTTATACATATTGTATGATCATAAACTCGTAAATTTACGTAAAAACCATAACTCTAATGCTAATTGTTAGAAAAATAGTATGCAGTTGAAATTTTAAAATTTTTTATCAGAGTATTTTCTAAAACACAAGTTTGACACACTATATTCATAAATTAACCAGATCTTACTAATCTCGTTTGCTGAAAAGCTCCTACAATTTGTGAAGAGAGAGGCATTCCAAAAGAGCCTCAACTAACTTGTCTTCTTTGCTATTCTTTATCCATGATCAGAGTGCGTGTGGGTGCACAACAAATAGCTCTTCCAGATGAATCTCTATCCAACCAAGTGAGAAAACCTAGAACTAAGGTTCGTGATTTGTGAATAATAGCTCTTAGAGAGTTTTAGAGACTCATAGACTAGAATGCTCACTCTTAATTCCTCAACTGATCTCAATAACATATGAGTCTCACTCCCAATTTATAGATCAATATTTAATAAAAACATGAAAAACACATAATCAGATTATCGTTCGGTCGGCAGACTGAATTGGTAGATCGACGTACCAAACTTACTCCATCGATAGGCCAATTTGAAAAATTGGCTTGCCAAACTAACGATCAATGATCCCTACGAATCTTTATTTCCCACTCAAGATTCTTAGGATAAAGCCCTAGTTTTAATTCAATTAACCTAATAGAGAAGTTGTTTGATTAAAACAATCATATCTAGATAATCTCTATAAAAATAAATATTCCTGATAATTTTACAAGTTTATCTTGAATTAATTTACACAAAATTAATTCAACCGATAAATAAACATGAATTATCTGATCTTATCAAATTTTAGCCAATTTTATATTTTAACATAAGTCACCAATTTATTGGAAAAGCACACCGCTTCGTTACATAATTTATTATGAGCTTACAGAGGGGACCTAATGGACCAATATAATTCAAGCTTCTGATTATTATGAAATCCAATATCCTAGATATACATTTCATAATTATCAACTCTAACACTACTCCACTAAAAGATTAAAGTTGCACTCTCAAACTATATAGAATTACGAACGTCGAATAGCTAAGTCTCCATGACATATCATAATGTATAACATCCCTATAGGATTATCTATAATCAGCTAAAGGATAAATTCTGTCTTACCTTCCCTATTATTTTTCTCTTAGGTTCCATTGTCTCACCATTGAAAAACTTACTATCCAAAGATATTATACAATTTGGTTACACCTATGTATCCGAATGGTTAAGCGTCCTAGTTTTTCAATTACAAGATAACACACATAAGAGGATATTAACTACTCCTAAAGAGGAGCTATGTATTCCACATCTATGAATAACAAGTTTACGTTATCAAGAGTCATGTCTCCAACGTACCGGCATGCGACTAACACAAATTATGGATGCCACCCTATTGTACATCAAAACACACAAGTCAAGACAACGGGCCCATTATTCATCTCAAGATCAAGATACAACACATATGATTGTCTAAAGTAAATTATTTGTTGAGATAGAATTATTAATCCGAATCAATTACACTTTATGTCCAGATATAGTACATCATCGCCTATAACAATGTACCAATGTTCTACTTGTAGAGTCCACCTACAATGGCCAAGACAAGCCATCTCCTATTAGGGATATAGACAACATAATCATCTTTTCATGAATAAAGTGTCCAACTTAATTCCCTCGAATGCGGATCTTATGATTTAGACCATCACCTTCAGAATCATGTCTTTTGCATAATCTATCCATCATATGCCTGATTCTAAAGGTTTAGACTGACAGTCTCAAACTTTTGTTTGTTTATCATATATTTAACAAATATGAACGTAAAGAGGACAACATTTGGTATATGAATAATAAATAAATTCTTTATTGATAAAAATGTCTCTAAAAACATATTACATTTTACTCCTTAGGGCATACGTGTCTAACATATGCCTCATAGGTGTGGACTCTCTAGGTGTAAAGTCATATATAACATATTATAGGTTGCAACAAACAAGTTAAAGGTATCCATAAAAGCATCTGCTACTAGAAATTTTTTATTATGGTTTTAAAGATGTAAAAAAATTGATAAGGAAGTAACAGTGTTCTTGTAACTTAGAATTTGTTATGCTTCTGTAACATTAGCATCAAATTCTAATTAAAAAAGATTCTAATTGAAAAGTTTTAAGAGTGGTGTATAACTCAATTACGAAAGAGTTTTGCTTTTGATTAATGTGTTTTGCATGCAATTACTTCATGTTACTAATTTGCATGAGGTGACAGGTTCATAATATATAGGTCTAATGAATCCTAAGGGTAAAACGATGGTGGTATTAGGGATTTCCTCTCATATGGAAACCCAAAAGCCTAGCTCCTATTAGAATAGTATATGAGAGCAGCTTATCATTTAAGAATCAAATTGGTCAATAAGTGATGGATTTTGAAAAAATGTCAAGCTTCATTTTGTTATAGTCTTTATACTTAAATGTTATAGTTAAGTTGGGAAGTGTTTCTCTTTGGTTGTACAATATTGTCAAAAAATATACTTGGCAATAGAAAATGCCAATAACATATATTTATTTGTCAAAGACATGAAAAAGAAGAAGCATAAGTAAGTAAAGTGGTTTACAACCGATATTATACAGTAACAAAAGCACATTTAAGAAGTATATTTTTCAAGTACAATTGAAGTCATAGCTAAGGTATGAAAACACAATGAGAAAGTAGCATGCATGTTTCCTCAAGCCATTACATCATCGTCCAGTCTACAAGTACTAAGAAAAACGGTTAGTAAATGATAAAGTATTGGATGAGCTACGTCATAGAAAGGAAAGTTGTATTCAATGATTGGTCAGTTTTATATGAGTAAAAGATGTTAGTGTATGTTCTGGCATACTAATGCTTCAATTACCTTCAGTTTAATGGTAAAGGAAATGGTTGCTTGATGGCCAGGCATGCATGCACATGAAATGTAGTTATAAAATGGTAAGTAAATGTGTAGATATACCGTATGGTTTAAAAAGTTTGTTATGGTGTAACTTGTTAGTGATATATTTTCTTTACCAAACTTGTGAGTGATATTTAGGTATCAAAATAATGCTCCATTCATGCGATTGAATCATGAAATAAATGTCATAGGTTTTATGGCTGGAGCAAGAGTTATTATATGCCATTACATAGACTTTCCCCTAGTTTTAGTTCACTAAAATGCATAGGAAAATGATGAAAAAGGGAGACACACGTTACTTACCTAGCGGTGTGCAAATATAATTAGAACTTTGGCTCATGACTGACTTTACATGTAGTCAAAAAGTCGTTTGCCTATTCGTTTTGTTGTGTAGGTGAGGTGGGAAATCTTCTTTGTTGTGATTAGAAAATGGGGTGATAGTATTGTCCCATGGAGGCATAATTATCCAAGGAGGCCTAATATTATTAACTAAAAATTTCATGCAAGTAGTTGCCAACCCTCCCACCCTTTCCCTTGTTCAACGGGCAAGTTTGCTTGTTGTGCCTATGACCCTTGCAAAGCCCACAATTTCTTCTAGAGTTATCAGTGATTGCATTACTGTCAATGTCCCCTTTTTGGTTGTGCCCTAGTTTTGAACAACCATAGGAGCTCTAAGAATCACAAAAGGAGTATTTGAATTATTATCCATCAGAGGAGGGGGAGAGGTATCGGATGGATGGCAGGGTATTAAATTCCTAAAATTGAGAATTAAACTTGCCATTTCACACCTAGCCTCCTTGTAGAAGTCCTCATGTTTTGTTACATGATAAGCCAACTAATTAAATTTAGAGTGTAGAGATCCAAATCAAGTTAGTTCTAAGATCTTTTGGCTATCCTAAGTTTGAGTGTGGGTGCTAGTGACTTTGCATCAGTAGTCCACTTTGAAACTATAAGAGAATTTGTAATGTGCTCTATATTTAGGAATTTTGGCACCAATAAAATGTGTCTACAAGAATATCCATCCATCTCGAATAGGAACCAGTTGCAGTTTAAATGTTCGTTGGATTTGTGGAACTAAACATTGTAAGAGTAGTCTCCATATGGCAACTTCATTAGTAAATAATTTTGGTAGTCATGGTTTTTATCAAGAAGTCTTACTGAGTAAGCATGTAAAAGGTTGATGTCTTCTGCAATATTTTTTTAAAAACACAATAGTGCAACCAAAGGCTATCTCTATTGTCTTTGATTCTTTGTCATCTAAGGTCCTATTTGTTGGGTTTTGTTGGATTTTGTGATTCAAATAAGCAGCAAAAAATAAAAATTAATTCCCACAAAACCCTCGCAGAATCTATGCAATTCAATTAGATTGATAAGAAAGTCATAGAATCTTACCAGGATGACAAAAAGGGGCAAGATTGCTAGAAGGAAGAGAGCGGGTTCACTCTGGTGACACCCTAACTCGAGCTTTTCGTATTCGAGATCGGATTCAGACGTTGTTACCTAGAGCAACGCCCTTTGTAGGTATCCACATGAACATACTCTCTCAAAACGAATTGGTGTGCTAGCACCCTCTCCTTGCATTAAATGACTCTCTCTAATTTTAGGGTTTTTAATGTTTTTGCCTTTTAGAATGAGAGAATGCCTTTTCTCTTCTAATTCGGCCAGAAACCCTAAAACTGATATATATTTATGTATATTGACTTCGAGAAAGAGTCAGATTTTAACTAGAGTAAACTGTAATTTAAATATGATTCATGAAATCTAGACAATGTCTAATTTAATGAACCTAGACATATCTACTACATCAAATTTGCTCATTATTAGGTTCATTGAACCTAGACACAATAAACCTAAAATTTGTTTTTTGTCTGTTCTAAGTGTGCAATCTTGTAGTTTCACATAACGTTGGTAGTAGGCTTGAAATTTTGTTTCTAGCCCACAAATCATAAGCGGCCTCTAGCATGACATTATGATTACCTAAGTTATGCAAATATCAATAATCTGACATAACCTAATATACAATAAGTATTAAAGTCATTTTGTCACTAGATACCTTTATTGAACATAAGGCATGGTTTATGTCATCCTTATACTATTCAATCATATTATTTATCAATCTTTAGTAGACTGATATTGATAACCCTTATCAATTCATTTTAGTATGGCCATACATTTTTCTTTAGTCTAACTTATTAAGGGGCCCATAGATATCTTTCTCATAAGAAATGAGGGACAAATTCCTTCTTAATCACTCACATTCCTTACATGATTCACTCTATATTCAGCAACAATCCATTCCATCATCCTGTTAAAGATAATATTAGAATATGTCAAAATATAGAACTTGTCATGAAGGAAATAATGGTGATGTCAGGTCAGAGGACTAGGATAATACTATTGTGATGAGAATCACTTATAACAATTATCCATGCAGTATTCTCATAGCAGGTCGATCCAATATATCATTTCTCAAATATATATCTATGAGTTGACTTAGTATCTCATACACTTAATTAGTAAAACATAATCATCAGTCAAACTTTATACTAGTCTTCATTTATTATTATCCCAATAATAATGACCGACTAGGGATAATTTAGAATAGAATTCAATTTTCACCTAAGAGTTTTACTATCAAGTCACATACTTGATGATCTTAAGCAGAATTAACTATTTATGGAATTAGAATAAAAAAAATAATGAAAATTCCTCTTTATTAATAAAATACAAATGTAACGAAATCAAAATTAGGTCATTACATAATTGGCCTAGGGCACATCACTAACACTGTTCTTATGGTGTTGGGATGCCGATAAAGGGATTGTCCTATGGTGCTTTCACAAAAGCATCTGCTGCTCTTAAGTAATCTGAAAAAGGTCATTCAAGTAAGACTCGTTGGCATTGAGACTTTCCAATTGCAACTTATTGTAAATGGAGCTAACTAACTCTATCCCCAAGGAAAACCTAGCTTCTAATGATTACATTGCAATTGAATATTGCGATTAAGACTGTGACTACAAGATTAACTCCAATAACATAATTTCAATTAAAGAGTTATGAATGGTGGTATGATAGTGCTAAAAAGTACATAAATTAGTGCTAAAAAATATATAAACCTACATTTGTCGCATCACTGATGCCTTTTGCTGAAGCAGCCATGAACTTAATGGTGTAAATTTTGTAGTCCCGTCCATTTGATTGTTGTGCTATGGCATTCGTATGAACAATTACAAATGATTCAAGCCTGAGGCTAGATGGGTATGCCCTTATGAGGTCAATAGCCAATAGGAATTGCAAAGTTTTAATCTGTACCACAAAACACAGAATTAGTTAATCACTAAATTTAATGGTCATCTCTTGGGGCGCTTTTTTCCTTTCTTTGATTGTTGGGGATATCTCTTGAGTATCTATACTAGCAAAATGTATAGAGAAGGAAATGAAAAATGTAGACCCAAAAAAGTAAACAATCATACAACTATAATCCAACAAAAACAATCTAAAATCAATTACATATGAGTTTAAAAAGATCTACTTTTGGACTAATATGTACTATTGAGCAATTCTCTACAACACCCAAAATTTATAACCATGAACTTATTCATGTCTTGTCCAATAGAAGTACAATTGTATGCATTATGAACAATGTCAATGCTCTTTGTTTATAAATATTTTTTTTCTTACATACATTAGAGATTGATCTAATATTTTGTTTTATGCCTTTGGCTTAGATTAAATTAAGTCAACAAGCTAATGTAGCTTCATCATTCTTCTAACTTTCTAACCTAAACAAAGAAAGAACTACTAAAACTTTGGTTAAAAATATTAGAAAATGATACGCAGTGAAATTTAAAAAAAAAATTAAATCAGTCTTTTCCAAATAATAAATTTGGCATACTAAGTACATAAATTAATAACGGATCTTATGTACCACTTTTGTATACTAAAGACAGCAAAAGCCGAGTAGAGAAGAATGTTTTGGAAGAGCCTTAACTAATTGATCTTCCTAGCTATTCTGTTTCCACGATCGGAATACGGATGGTCGCACATCGTACTATCTTTCCTCTAGTAACTCTCCTTCCAACCATTTGTGAAACCCTAGAGCTAAGATTCTAGATGTTGAACAATAGCTCTTCAAGAGTTTTAAACTTTCTCTCTCTAGAGTACCCACTCTTTACTTCTCAAATGATCTAAAGAACAATGAAAAAATAGTTCCTTTTATATAGTGGTCGAATCTAGGGTTAATCCTTATCAGATTAGGCTTCAAAATTCAAGTTTGATCAATTTTTTGATGAAAAACGCATCAAAAATTTATAATTGTATTATCACACATTTGGCATATATATATGGGAGATTAGTCTACCGAACAAGCTCTACCATCTTGCCAAACTATCTGTAACAACCTACCAAACTGTCTGCACCAATGTGTTGAACTCAGTCTTTGACCTACGGACCGAGCAATAAACTGAAAATCTTAGAATATCTTATTTTATACAGGAATTTTAGATAGAGTCATAGTTTTAATTCAAATAACCTGATAGAGAAATTATCTGATTAACAAAATCATATACTAAATAATCCCATTTAAATAAAATATTATCCAAATAATTCAACATGTTTATCTTGAATTAATTCACAAAATTAATTCAACCAATAAAATAATATGAATTATTAAATCCACTCGATTGAATTTCAGTTAATCTAATAATTAACATAAATTACCAATATGTAGGAAAAATATGTCATATTGTTACAGGAATTATTATAAGCTAGCAAAGAGGACCTGATGGACATAAATAGATCAAGCTCCTATAATTATCAAATAACATATCTTAAATATATATTTTATAATTATGAACTTTAACACTACTCTAGTACAAACTTAGAGCTACACTCTCGAACTATATAAAATTACGAAGCTCCAATAAACTAATTGTCCATGACATATCATAATGTATAACATCCCCATATGATATTTATAATCAGCTTAAGAATAAATTCCATTTTACCTTCCCGGTTATTTTTATCTTATGTTCCATTAGTTTACCATTGAAATTCTTACTATTCATAAATAGTATACCATTCAATTACACCTATGTATCCAAACGGTTAAGCGCTCTAGTCTTTCAATTATAGGATAATGCTTACAAGAGAATATCATTAACTCTACAAAAGATATATGGATTTCATATATATGAATAATGAGTCTACTTCAATCAAGAGTCATGTCTTTAATGTACCAGTATGCATACCATCATCAAATCAAGATGTCATCTTTTGGTATATCAAAAGATACAAGTCAAGAATATGGGCTTATTGTTCATTTCAAGATTAAGACATAACACATATGATTGCCAAAGCTGAATTGATTTAAACAAATGGATTTATTAATCAAATCAATTCAACTTTTGTCCTAATCCAATATATTGTCACCTATGACAATATATTCAATATTTTTACTCCCGGAGTCCCACTCTGATGATAAAGATAAGTCATCTCTCATTAAGGATGTAGACAACATAACAATCTTAGCATGAATAATGCGCTCAACTTTATTCCTTTGATTGTGGATCTTATCATTTAGGCTATCACCTTTAAGATTCATGTTTTCTGCATAATCTTTCCATCATATGAACGATCTTAAAGGTTTAGATTGACTGTCTTAGACTTTTATTTGCTTATCATGCATTCCACAGAAATGACTTAAAGAGAAGAACATTTGATATTTGAATAATAAACTCTATAGATTAAATGTCTTTAAAAACTTAGTACATCATTTAATCCTTAGGGAACCAAGTCTAACAATCTCCCACTTTCCTTAAGTGAGTAAATGTGATATGTTATGCATCCCATAGCCCTGATAGGCTATAAAGTGCTCAGATGCAATCAAACATATTTCTACATTTCCATTTACCATGATGTCCTTTATCACATGATATTCTCGATTATATTTACTCTTGTTGTGAAATTTTGGTTTCTTAACATTAACTATCTCTATAGGGAGATCATGATACAGCAACATCGACTTATCTATACCAAGAACTACCTTAAGATTCCTAAGGAATTTGCGGAACCACATAGCTTCATTGAAGCTTCTCTAGCTTGTACATACTTGGCCTCTATCGTTGAATCCGAAGTGCAATCTTGCTTGATACTTCTCCAAACAATGGCACCTCCTCCTAAAGTACTCACAGATTATGAAGTCGATCTTCTCAAATCTAGACAGGATTGGAAATCAGAATCATTGTATTCAAGAGGTGTTAGATCTTCACTAGAATACATTAGCATATAACCTCTAGTCCTTCTTAGGTATCTAAAAATATGCTTGATTACAACTTCTAGATTTGATTGAAATCGACTTACTATCCTAATCATATAACAAGTGTTCGGTTATGTGCAAAGCATAGCACACATGACTACCACTATCGAAACATAAGGCACCTTCTTCATGTATTCTCTTTCTTCATCAGACTTTGGAGATTCTTTCTTAAAAAGAGTAATTCTAAACCTAATTCTAGATTTGACTGAAATCGGCTTACTATCCTAATCGTATAACAAGTGTCTGGTCATGTGCAAAGTATAGCATACATGAGACTATCCACTGTCGAAACATAAGGCACCTTCTTCATGTATTCTCTTTCTTCATCAAACTTTGGAGATTCTTTCTTAGAAAGAGTAATTCTAGACCTAGGTGGTTGCCACCTTTCTTGGAATTCTACATTGTATACTTCTTGAGAATTTTATCTATGCAGGTAGGTTAGAATAAGCTATCATTTTGTTCTTCTTATCTTGAAAAATTTGGATACCTAGAATATAATTAGCTATACCCAAGTCCTTCATGTCAAACTGCTTCATTAACCATGATTTGACCAATGACAATGCCCCAAAGTCATTGTTGATAAGCTGTAAGTCATTTACATAGAGCAATAGAAAAACCACCTTCATATCCTTAATGTGTTTGTAAACACATGATTTGTCCACATTTTGTTCGAACCCATAAGTATTGATTACTTAATCAAAACATATATTCTAACGATGGAAAGCTTGCTTAAATCTATAAATTGACTTTAGCAGCTTACAAACCTTATTCTCTTGACCCTTAGCTTTGAACTTGTCTGGCTATGCAATATATATGTTTTCATCAAGATAGACATTCAAAAAGGCCATCTTGACATCCATTTGTTAAATTTTGTAATCGAGAGTGGTAGTAATAAATAAGAGAATATGAATAAACTTAAGCATGGCTACAGCAAAAAAAGTTCCTTCGTAATCGATTCTTTCTTTTTGCGTGTATCCTTTTGCTACAGTCTAGCCTTATAGGTTTTGACTTTCTCATTTGCTCTTTTCTTTCTCTTGTAGACCCACTTATACCTAATGGTTTTACCCCTTTGGGAAGGTCCACAAGCTCCCAGACTTGATTTGTCTTCATAAACTTCATCTTAGTGCTCATAGCTTCTGTCCAGAGCTTTTCATCAACATCCTCTATAACCTCTATGTAAGTGTAAGGATCCTTGCCATATTCAACTGGTATAGCCAAGTAAGCTTCGCTATTGAACATATGCCTCTTGGGTTGACGTCCAGTCCTCCCACTACGTTGAAGCTCCCTAGGTTGTTGTTCGGTCGGTTTTTCTATATTGATTAGATTGGTTTCAACTAGAACCTCTAAAGTGATCAAATCACTTGCTAACTCCTCAAGTACCACTTTACTAAGAGGCTTAAAGTCCTTCATGTAACTTTCCTTGAGAAAAGTCACATTCGTTGAAACCATGACTTTATCTTCTTTGGGGCTACAAAACTAACCCCTTTTTGTTCTTTTTAGATGTCCTACAAAGACGTATACTTCTAAATGTGCTTCCAACTTGTTCGCTTCCTTGTATATAACATGAATTGGACATCCCCGTATGCAAATATGGTTTAAGGATGTCTTCCTACCCATCCACAACTCATGAAGAGTTTTAGGAACCAACTTTTGAAGACATATTGTTCAAAAGATAATATACGGTTTGTAATGCATACCCCCAAAAGGATAAAGGTAACATCAAATAACTCATCATAAACTTAACCATGACTAATAAAGTTATATTTCTTCTTTTAGCCATGCCATTCTACTACAGAGTGCCTAATACAATCAAATAGGATAATATCTCATTCTCTAAAGAATGTCCTAAGAACTTATAGGAGAGGTATTCTCCACCTCGATTAGATCGAAGTGGCTTTATAGGTTTACTTAATTGCTTTTTCGCTTCAGTTCAAAACTCCTTAAACTTGTCAAAAGTTTCTCTCTTTTGTTGCATTAGGTAGACATACCTATATCTTGAGCAATCATCAATACAAGTGACAAAATACTTATACCCTCCTTGTGCTTTGATGTTCATGGGACCACAAACATCACTATGAACAAGTTCTAAAACCCCTTCTGCTTGATTGTTCTAAGACTTGAATGGTCTTTTAGTCATTTTTCCCTCTAAACAAGATTGATATTGTGGTATAGATTATGCCTCTAAGTGATTTAAAGGTCCATCCTTTTCCAATCTTTAAATCCTATATAAACTAATATGACCTAATCGCAAGTGCTAAAGATAAGTCTTCTTAGAATGAGAAGTTTTATATTATCCTCAGTATTTAACAGTAAGTCCATCTTAGGTTTGATAAAGTATAGGTTGTTTTGCATCTATCCATTAAAAATGAAAGATTTGCTTTTACAAATCACAACTTTAATATCAAAATAAGTTTTAATAAACAAGTGGCAGAGATTAAGTTCCTTTTAATTTTAGGAACATAAAAAAAATCTCTCAAAACTAAAGTGTTATAACTATCAGAGTAAAGATGGGCGTCTCCCACTGCTTCAGCCAACACTAAGGATTTATCGCCTATCTGCAATGTCTGCTACTCATGCAGTAGACTTCTTGTTTCCTTGAACCCTTACAAAGAAACATAAACATGATTAGTCGCTCCAAAATCTATGATCTAAGTGTCATTTGATTCTCAACTACACAAATTTCAATAACCAGAAGTTTGCACTTACCTCTTTGAGATAGGAAGTTAAAGTCCTTACAATTCTTCTTGATATGACTAGCCTTCCTGTAGAAAACCCACTTTAGCTTCTTCAGGTTACTCTTTTCTTCTTCTTGTCCTTCCTATTCTTAACTCTCTGCTTCTTTCCACTCCTAGAGTTGGAATTGGAATCAGATGTAGCCGCTAAGTTTGCCTCCCTACTAGTTGGAGCTTCCCTGATCAAATTCTTGAACTCTTGTAAACTGCTTCATTAGCTTAGTCAAGGTAATATCCTATCAATTGCTCAAGTTATATGAAGCTCTAAATAGGATAAACTCCTTAAAGAGAGTCTTAAAGACCATAGTCATCTATAACTCAACATCCATATTAGCTCCATGGGTTTGAGCCTTAGTAAGATATCCCATGACTAACGTCATATGCCCCTCCACAGGAGTCTCTGGCCTTTATTTGCAGTTTAGGAGCTTCCAAAGAGCCCTTTGCCGTTTCGTTAAGATTTGGCCTCTAAACATGCCTTTTAGATTATCCAAGATCTACCTAGTAGTCTCGTAATCTCATGTTGAGCCTGTAGCATATTATTCATGCTAGCCATAATGTAATAGCAGGCCTGATCATTAGCATCCTTCCGATGATCATATGCTAAGATTTGCACATTAGTGGATTCACCAATAAGCTCAATAAGACATGTTATGGTTAGCACAAATTTTAATTGCTTAAAGGAAAAGGACAATATTCAAGTTCATTTTCCAATAATTATAACTCTGGCAAGTTAATGTATTTTATCAAGTATCAAAGATAAAGCATTTTTAGACATTTTCATCTACAATAATGAATCATATACCAAATATAAGCAAATCCTTCGAAATAGTTTAGTAAGATAACACAAACAAGTAAGCATACAATATGTTTATGTGTCAAAACCTTGAAAGATCATAACCTTACAATGATAATCCCCAACTTAGAATTCAACAAGCCATCTAGGGAAACTTTCCAAATTTAATTAGAAACACGGATCCCTTCCGATTAACATATGCCATCTGAAACACCCGTTATTTTAACGGGTATGATTTTTGGTAAAATCATATGAATAAAAATGTCACTTTAGTATGTTTACTAAGTCTCCATAGTAAATATTTAAAATCTACCTATCACTCACTTCTACCAACCTTGTCCCACTACATTAATGCTCAATTAAATAGCATCCTTATCATTTGTAGACATAGAATTAATTCACCTCAACTACCAGGAGACATCGATATGTTTTCTCAACCACCTTTTTAATGCTTCCTTCATCTTCTTCTACAACTTACCCCATTTGCCCCCTCAATTATGATAACATTATTTGCTAAAAGTCTCCATAGGAGACATGATAATATTTTCTTTTAATGCTCATTTAATTCTCTCCTGCTCCTCAATTATTTTGATGCCTATTTATTCAACCATCACCACTCTCTTCTCTAGTTTCTCATTCTCTCCTTTCTCACTTCAATTTCCAACTAAAGACACAAGGCATAAAGCTCTCTTTGCAACCACGACAACTATAATTTCCAGCCACGTTTGAAGCCGTTTTGGAGTCAATACAAGCTTGATTTTTAACCCGAACTTTGGTGTTTTTCAAAGGAGTTTTGAGGTAGGTTTTCTATAATTCAAACTTTGCTTTAATATGTATTTTCTTCATATTTAATGCATGTTTTCCTCACTAATTGCAATAGAGGCTAGAGATATAGTTTGATGATGATTTTAGTATAAAGCTCATAAGAATATATTTATTATGATTATATAATGAATGCTGCCTATTTTGGAATGGTTTTGAAATTTTAAATGAGAATAATATTCTTTGGGTTTAAGAAAAACTTAACATTCCATAAACCTTGTATTATCTCTATGGGCAGTAGCTCTTTCTTAAAATTCTGGGATTAGATGAAAAAAAATTTTGTAAATTGGTTTATATATTTTAAAAGTAGACATCCTAAGTTTTCCAACGAGCTATCATGAGCCTAAATCGGAGTTATATTTTATTTTCTATGAATTTTTTAATTCTCGGGTTGGAAACTAGTAAACATACCAGTGGCAGTATACCACCCGTCTACCTTAAGTAAACCATCCAATAACCTATGTGCTAATTGTAGATAGTGAACCCAACTTTGTTCACCTTCTAATCCTTGATTGTCTTGCAACTTTTCCAAGACCATCCTAAGTGATTTATGAATCTTATTAGAAACTAGAATATATAGATTTATACTTAATTCATTTATGGATGTGGTTACATGTTGTGCTTTAGTTTTAATTGTCCTTATGCACACCTTAGGATCAAGGGTGTGTGGAGCTTACATTAATTATTCAGAGATTAAAAGATTGTTGAGAAGCTTGGAAGGTAGGGATTCTATTACTCATCTTTTGTAAGGTTTTGTGGAATTAAAATTGATTGTTTTACCACAAGATATATGTATCTATGTTGAACTGCTATTATATGAGAATCACATATGAATCTATGATATGAACTCGCCTTATATTCATTAGCGAGGGACATAATGAATTAACATATATTGTTATAAGTTGAGAAGCATGGTTAGGAAAATTGGCTCTGTAAATGATATTTGTATATAAAGAAATGGTGAGACGTGAAGAGGGCGACGGTTACATCCTTGGGCATGAATACTCTAAAAGGTAAAATAGGGGGGAAGGTGATGACGTTTCCTTGGGTCGAAAGTCCCAGAACGCACTGTACAGGAATCGACTTGGTGAGGACTCGGGGCTTGATGTCCCCTCACCGGAATACTCTTGGAATATTTGGAGGGTGGCCAAGCACTCCCATTTGGGTTTCGATAAGTTGAGTAATACTTTATGTAATGTGGATACCTAGGAATAATGATGAATGGGAATATTATATATATGTATATGAACTTGGTAATGATTAGCTATGGTATCTACGGAATATGATCATAATCAATCTCATAATTTGAATGATGATGAAAACTAACTAACCATGCAGGTTTTAATGTGGTAATGAATAAACCTTAAGATGAGTAATGAATTTCCCTACTGAGCATGTTGTCGCTCATTCCTTGTTATGTTCATCTTTTCAGGACTCACTAAGTGTGAGGTGGCTACAAGAAAAATAGTTGGAAAAGCTATGTAGCTATATTACGTTGGGATTGCTTTAAATGCAAAGAATGATCTTCATGATAATGTAAGCATCCATTGTTACTTTCTGTGACTGTATTAAGATTTGTTGAGGGTTGAAATGATGATGATGACAGTTGTATATTATTAAAATTTAAGGTGCTACATTAAACTCTGGTTTATTTATTTGTTTATGTTTTTATTTGAATTTGAGAGTTTTTATTTAAATCCCGGGCAAATTACTTTGATGATTTATGTTTATTTTCTAATCTTTATTTTATTTAATAAAAACTATTAACCCCCACTTAGGGGCGTTACACTTGATGATTACTCCCCAAAGAAAATCATGTTCTCCTCGTTATCTTTGAATATGTGGAGATATCTCGGAATAGGAGGTAGGCTCACGTCCATAATTCTCTCAAGCATTTGAGCTACTTGACCCATTGATGGTCTGTGATATTCATCGTCTTGGATGCACCAACATGCAACTTTACAAACCCTTTCCACCTCTTCTACATCTGCATCACCTACTAGTCTGTTGTCTAATAGGTTAAGCACACCGCCTCCTTCCACCATAACACTTACAGCCACACTTGGGAAGTACTTTAACCTTCCGTTTGATTCTATTTGCTCTAAGTTTCTTCTCCCCGATACAAGCTCGAAAAGCATCATTCCAAAGCTGTGGACATCTGCTTTAGATGTTATCGAATCCGTCTATCAAATGGGCCCTAAATTTGTCATTGACACGTGAATTTAGCCTTGCATTTCGTTGCTCCAATTCCACATATGTCTTGGACTCTAGATACTTAGTCACGTTGGTGTGAAACATTGCAATTGAAGTAATTAATTTATGAGTAGATTTCTTGCTCTCCAAGCATCCAATAAGAATATGGCGCAAGTGAAACTTTAGTTAAAAAAAAAAGGCAAGGGACCAGCTTGAATGATAGGGCTCCAAAAATATGGAAGATTTTTGAATGTCTATGTGCTGTGTGTTGGTTTGAAGATCCTTCTTCTGTTATATCGAGAGAGAGAGCAATTAGAGAAATATAACATTGATAGACTAATTAACGTGAAAAAGCATATATTATTTTATGTTAATTTTGACAAATTTTTGTCATAATACATGAGAGAGGTTAGTTTTCTCTTTTCTTGACAATTAGGCTGGGACAATATTGAATGAAATCACTACAACCATTGTATATTTTTTAATATCATAAATATTAAGATTTTGTTATATTTATATTTTTTTAATGTCATGAATAGTAAGAATTTGTTAGATTTATAAGTAAATCAAAAACTTTTCCTACTACCTATCCAAACACAAATTCCAACTTTATTCTATTGACACTGTAATTGCATATCCAAACATCAATTCGAGTAGCAATTTAAAACACATAATTCAAAACACACAACTCAAATCAAAATATTTCAAATCAATACAATTCGAATACATCTACCAAACGGGCACAAATAGGAAACCTTTTGTCTGGAAAAAAAAAAAACACACGAAATAAGCAATTTATAAAAACCACACATAGGCTAAGGAACCTGATCAGATAAAGAGCAGGGCATAAAACAAAATCAACAAGGGAAGAGATGTTCTCATTTTTGTTCTCCTGAAAACATTGAAGAGGTGGTGCTACTGTCTTGAAAATTACTCTGCAAAGAAAACTAAGCTCTTCTCATTGTCATCGAAGAAGCTGAGATGTCGCGGAACTGGAGGCACCTCGACTTCAATAACGCCCTCAAGGATTTGAATGACTTGACTGATGTATGGCCGATGAGCTTCATCATCCTGGATGCACCAACAAGCAACTTTACATACTCTTTCAACCTCTTCTACGTCTGCACAACCTTCTAATTCTTCATCTAATAGGCTAAGCACGTCACCTCCTTGGACTACAACGGTTGTAGCCATACTTGGGAAGTACTTTACTTTTTCATTTGATGCAATTCGATCTGAGTTTCTCTTCCCAGATACAAGCTCGAAAAGTATCATTCCGAAACTGTAGACATCTACTTTGGATGTTATTGCTACTCCAGTGATCCACTCTGGTGCAAGATAACCTCTTGTCCCTCTCATGGTTGTCAGTACTCGGCTAAATTCCCTCCCAATGAGTTTGGCTAACCCAAAATCTGCCACTTTGGGACAAAACTCCGCATCTAAAAGAACATTTTCGGGCTTGATATCGCAATGTATGATGCAGTCTCTGCACTTCTCATGCAAATAAACTAACCCTCTTGCTGTTCCTAACGCAATTTGGTACCTTGTTTTCCAATCCAAAACGTTCGTATTGTTTTTATGGAATAGGTGAGTAGCTAAGGAGCCATTGGACATGTAATCATAGACCAACAACTTTTTAGCACCTTGTGAGCAGAACCCTCTTAGTCGAACTAGATTAACATGTTGGATTGTCCCAATTGTGCTAACTTCTGCCCGAAATTGTTTCTCTCCTTGGCCAACACCTTCAAGCTTCTTCACTGCTATCGTTGTAGAGTCGGGCAATATTCCCTTGAAGACTGAGCCAAAGCCTCCTCCACCCAATTTCTCTGAGAAGTTCTTTGTTGCAATTTGCAAATCTCTGTACCCAAATGCCATCAACGACCCCTCCATTCTGTTTCCTATGGAAATTTTCTTTATCCTTAATACTAAAAACAAAAAAAGGACTATTAATATTATTGACCCAACAACTAGGCCAACCAAAGCACCAGTGCCTAGTCCCTTTCCGTCTTTAGTACCTCGAAACTCAGAAGCAGCCAATCGAATGTAGAGACTTCTTCCCCTTCTATCACTTGAATCAAGCTGTTGTAGATTTAAAAGATCTCCATTCCAAATGGAACAACCAGTGTTGTCGTAAGAATAAGCATTGCAAGAACAGTCGTTGAAGCAAGTTGATTCACATGCAGCAATATGCTCTACTTGCTCAGACTGTTTATCATCAGGCAACAACACGCTTGGAATCTCTAGGAATCTGTCTCTTCCGCTATTTGCACGACTGTTGTTCCCACACTGAAGCTTGGTTTTTCTTATGCACCCGCCAGAGTGGTCCTTCAAATCCCAATCTTGTTGCGACTTGGGCTTGAACCCATTCAAACAGCTACAAGTTGGTGTGGACTTCTCATTGCAACTTCCAAATGCACCACAAAGAGAATCGACTTCGCATTGTTCTCTCGGTTGAGACCAATACAAATCCCATTTTTTATTAGGCATCAATATCATTTCCTTAACCTGGCCCGAAACATCAATCACAAATCTAAATAATCCATCTGTATTATTGGGAGTATAGATATTTTTCTTTTGGCCTGGAATAACAGAATAGCTGAAATACATCCCATTCTCATTCGAAACAAAGGAGCAGTTGTAGTAATTATTAAAAGTTTCCCTCATCTCAGGGACTGAGCTGAAACTGTTGGAGCTTGCATCCCAAGTTCCAATAGTCCAGTGGACCCTAGACTTATTCCACAACATCACAAAAGTATTCTCACTTGGCAGTGGTTCGAAAGAGAAGAGGCCCGGGGATGGATCCTCTGAATTCTTCCATGAAATGACAACGTGCTTATAGTGGGTCTTTCTGTTATATCCAAGTCTACTACCCGGAAGCCACGTATCAGTTAGATGATCAAAACTTTCCCACAACGTTGGTTCTGACGAATTAGATACATCTTTTAAGACAAGGTTTCCATTGTCCAAAAGAACAGCTTTTATTGAAGCTGTACTACTGGAGTTCACATCAGTTGACCAAATTGGGTATTTGGACTCATTAAAGAGAACTAAATTGCCATGTGAGATTCTTAGTTCTGAAGAAAATGTATCCAAGACTGGTTTTTCTCTATTTGCCACCCAAACTACGGTTTGTGTGGCATCTTTGTACCACATGCCTACGTAGTAGTTTGAAGAATTACCTGGTCTAAAGAATCCCAGTACGAAGATTCCGCTTGCGGAGACGATGGTTTGGTCTCCAGAGAGAGAATGGTTCGCAGAGATGGTATCAGCTCCAATGGACATATGGTGCTTGAGAATTAGGCATTGGATGAGAACAAAAAGCATAAAAGCTGGTTTGGTCTTCTCACGATCCATGGTTGGACACATTTTTTTTCAGATGGGTTTGGAATTTGGAAATAGGACTTTTGTTTCAGTTTGAGTAAGTTTTTAAGCTATTCTGTGAAGCTCGCTGGTGATGTATAGGAATGAAAGCAGCAAGATTTTAAGCCGACCAAGTGGAATTATTGAGACGTGACAAGGCTGACTTTTCCAAGTAACTCTTGCTAATAATATTTGAAAGCTGTCATTTGAAACAATTAATTAAATATTATAATATATGAGAGTTTTATATTATAGTTTATTTTTTTTATAATATAGCATGTGAAAGTTTTACGCTGTAATAATTAAAAGTTTTGATTAAAACTGACAAAATGAAACACTCTAATAGTCTAAAAGGATATTTAGATGGTAGCTTCAAATTACCAACTTAAACTGAAAATGCTATAGTAATTTAAAATTTTATGGAAAAAAACTATGGTATGGAATTTTTTCGCTACAAAAAGTTGAGCTAAAAATTCTATAATTTTTTGCACCATAATTGAAGACAACCCATTTATAATTTAATTTTCTCAAGATCAAAGGATGAACGGCAAGCATAGTGTCAAAATTCTTAGGTGATTGTATCTTATGATTCAATAAGTTAAAGCATAAATCTCTCTAACTTATATACCCAATTTCCGAAATATAAAAAACAAATCAAAATTACCTCTTTGTCTAATTCTATTTGTAAAACTAATAAAGCACGTGATATTTATTGAAGATTAAAAATATTTTAAAAGATTATGTAAAAAAATTAAATGTTAAAACAACAAAAAAAAAATATTTTATTTTTTATTAAAAGCCTAAAAGGAAGATTAATCACAGAGAATCCTAAATTAAAATTGGAAAATACAATGGTGGAGGGCACAAAAATTCTTCACAGGTGGAGAATTTTTATTAGGTCCATTAGGTCTTAGATCCAATAGCTACTAATAAGTCTTTCCATAAGAACAAAGATGAAGACCACTGTATTAGATTACACTAATCTTTTAAAATTTCATAATTCTAATATTTACCCAAAATTTTATTTAAAATTAATTTTTGTCTAATTAAATCTCAGCCATAAATTCAATTAACTTTAGGTCTTGACCCTTAACTCAAACTGACCCAATGTTATGTCGGACCTCCATGCCCTTACCAGCGTTAGAGGCAGTACACCATTCCTTCACCTTTATACCTTTTCTCGTAGCTCACTTCCTCTTTATTGAGAGGTGAGATTTTTTGCAAGAATAATTTAAATATATTATATATTAAAGTCATATGAGTCATGAAATCGGTCGTAATTTTAAGAACCTTCATGATAATAATCTCTCTCTCTTTTTTCTCTCTTCTTTTCGTGTTTGATGTTTAATGTGGAATATGACAGGACAACCATATCGGCGAATTTTCAGCCAGTTGTGATTCCAATTGGACCAAGACTTTCGCGACTGACCTGCAAAATGGGGAAGACTAGCAAGCAATGGCCGCCCTAACAGCGCTTATTGCGTGTTATCAATTGGCAAAATAATGACTCGTTAAGTTGGCCCCCACTGTCGAGGATAACCAGTTACGTTTTAAATAATGTGGTCAGGTTGGTAATTAATGATTTGATTTAAATTAATATGATTTAAATTAAAATATAAGTTAGTGATTTAAATTATTATCAGAATTGACGTTTAGATATGCATTTAAGTTTTAATCTAAGTATGAAATAAAATTAAAATTTGTGTTTGGAGAGA
>CAMOHE010048031.1:0-93531 GCA_946598075.1 Artocarpus hirsutus
TCCCCTTCCACTGCCAAATCCTACTTATTCCAGAAAAAACAAATTCAACCCTACTTTTCACTGTCAAACTTAATGTTAATAACAATTTTCCATTAGCAACGAAATTTCTATGTAACGTATTTGAGGTGACTGAAGAATCGATAGAATCTGACAGAACCCAAGCAACCCGCGACAACACCGGTCGCTTGCTTCGACGCCGACAACGACAACACAACAACAGCCAGTGGGCTAGATATGGCCTATGGTGGCCGAATCTACATCAACGGAATCTACATCGATGGACTCGACGAGCCACTTGAGGGGCGAAGCTTTCACCACCACTCTCAATGGTCGCCGTCTTGACAGAGAGAGAGAGCGAGCGAGCGAGAGAGACAGAAAGGGAGACCCAAACGATTTTTTCAGCAGAGGAGAGGGAGCGAGGGTTTGCGATGGAAGTGAGAAAGATCGATCACATACAAGTTGGGAATAGGGATAAATCCCCCAACGGTAAGCCCTCAACGGTAAAAAAAGTGGGTTGCAAATTGGCAGCAAGATTCCCCTGTAGTTTGGGTTCTCGAGCATGCACTGTAGAGCTGGGGTTGGAGTGCAAAGAAAACAAGCAAGCGTAGAACTCGAGATTTGAATTAAAAAGGACCTGAAAAGTGATTCAAATATTTGCCAAATTTCAAACACCAAACGAGTATCTCAAAGACTGATGAAACCCAAAGACTCTTTTGAGTCATTTGAGTAAAGAGAGTGTTCCAACCAAACAGACCCATCAATTGATTACTAGACTGATGTCCCCCAAAAATGCCTACCCCATCTGATTTTTCTTTCCCTTATGAAAAACCTTTTTTATCCTCATATATTAAAGTCTTATTATTTACAAAATTATAAGCTTTAATTTAATATATAATATATTTTTTAGACTGATTTATTCTCATAAATTAAAATCTTATTACTTATAAAATTATAGATTTTAATTTAATAAATAGTATTTTTTTAAAACTGAAACTTATAATATTATTTGTAATTAGGTTATAATTTTATAAAGTTAAATAAAATTGTTTTTTTCTTGTTTATTTGGCTGATGATGCAAAACAAAACAAAACAAAAAGACTGAAGTTGAAAAGTCCACTTTTTTCATTGACTTAAGAGACCCACATCAAAATCAAGCACGGATCACGACTGTCGAGGTTTTTAATTATTTGAAAACAACCTCTTTATCTAGTGCAATCTATATGCAAAAAGGCCAAGAAAAAGTTACTACACCAGTGATTCTTTAGTTTCCTTCTACGCAAATCACAACACTACATGCCAAGTATTTAAAAATAGAGAAAAGCCAAATATAATCAAGTGGTAATAATTACTATCCATAGATTAAATTAAAATTTATGGTGCAAACATATGAAAATTCCATAGTTCATATATGAACATATAATTTATTTAAAATCTAGTGGTGAAATTTAACATGTGAAATAAGTAAATCCCACAATTTGAAAGAATATTCAAATATGTGAATAGTTAAAAATTATTAACAGGACACGTATTTTAAACAGTCAACTCTTTATTAAATATATATACATCTATATTAAATATATATACATATATTTCATTTTAGTATGATCAAATTCATCCTTTAGAGACATGCACTGTATATCCTCTCTTAAAAAGTTCTTATTATATATTAGTCATAATCACGAGAGCTCTTCTGGAGGAGAGAGAAGAATTAAAACTAGGGTGAATTTTTCGGTGCCACCACAAAGGCAAAACTTGAATGCCACAGGGCTTTGTGGTGCATAGAGAGAGAGAGAGAGATGAGTCTAAGTATAGCTGACTTGGAAGAAGCAAAGAAGTAAATGCCCTTTGCTGTCCATTTTGACTCCTCTAGAGCTCAAAAAAATTTAAAAAAATTTTTAAAAAAACTTTTTTGCCCTTTACCTTCTCTCTCAATCGGTCAGCGTACAGACCTTCCTTGGTCTTTTCTCTCTATATATATACATTACTACTTATGGACAACAAGGCAAGCCGTTCTCTTTGGACGCTTGTCTTTCCCTTGCAAAACATATCTACTCTCCAAAGAAGAAGAAGAAGAAGAAGAAGAAGAAGAAGAAAAGCCAAGAAGTTTGATCTGGGAAATTGTTGTATTATATTAATAAAGAGGAGAGATAATATTAGAGATCATCAAAAGTATATTCTCTTTGTGAAATCTACTTTTTAGAGAGAAATTAAATTATGGGAAGACCTCCTTGCTGTGACAAAGTTGGTGTGAAGAAAGGGCCTTGGACTCCTGAGGAAGACATCATTTTGGTCTCTTATATTCAAGAACATGGTCCTGGGAATTGGAGATCAGTTCCTACTAACACAGGTACATATCAAACTTCATCACTACTTCAACTGCATAATATATATACATATATATATATATATGTTTGGTACATATAATTTTCCTTTTTCCACATTTGGAACTGTGTTTGGGCCTTTTTTTTTTTTTTTTTTTACTGATTTTGGAACTGGGGTTGGTTTGTTCGTTAAAGTTGTGAAATTGTTGACCCTTTCCCCTTCTCATATCTATGTTTTGGTTTTATTGAATTTTTCTTTTTCTTCTTTTTTTTTTTTTTTGTTTTTTTGTGTTTGTTTTTTTGTTTTTAGGGTTGCTCAGATGCAGTAAGAGCTGCAGGCTTAGATGGACTAACTATCTGAGGCCAGGAATCAAACGTGGAAATTTCACTGCCCATGAGGAGAAGATGATAATCCATCTTCAGGCTCTTTTGGGCAATAGGTAATAACAAAAACTCTCTTCTTTTAATTTCCCACCACAATAAATAAAAATACCAAATAAATAAAAAAATTAAGCTGAGCTGTGTGTGACTTAATTTTTCCAGGGTTGGGATTTTGTGAGGATTACTTTACTATTATTCTTTTAGAAAAATAGTTTCATTGTTCTTCATCTTGTTTTCTTGCTTTTATTTTTTAAATTTGGATAGATTTGATTATATATGTTTTACAAATCCCAACAGCGTGGATTCTGCAGAGTTGTTAGATGACATAGATGTTCTTTTTATTCATTGTTTATGCAAAGAGAGACAGAGATAGAATTTTTTTTTTTTTGCTTCCCGATATGGTGATATATATATATATATATATATAATTTTTTTCCAGATGGGCTGCTATAGCTTCTTATCTTCCTCAGAGAACAGACAATGATATAAAAAATTACTGGAATACCCATCTGAAAAAGAAGCTCAAAAAGCTTCAAACAGGCCTTGATGGTCATTCCCAAGATGGGTTCTCTTCAGCTAATAATTCGCAGCAAATCTCTAAAGGGCAGTGGGAGAGAAGGCTTCAGACAGACATCCACATGGCCAAACAAGCCCTTTGTGAGGCTTTGTCCCTTGACAAACCAAATCATCAGGATGATCATAATTTGGCCGAATCTAAGCCGTCCATACTTAATACTTTTCAAAATAGCACCACCGGTGATAATCACCACACCGCCAAGTCATACCAAGCACTGTCATCGTCACCATACGCATCAAGTGCCGACAACATAGCCCGGTTGCTTCAAAATTGGATGAAGAATTCGCCAAAACCAGGCGAGGCGAACCGGGTCAACCCGGTTCCCGCTTACCCGGGCACTACTTCAAGTTCAAGTGAAGGGGCACAAAGTGCAACTACCACACCTGATAATGATCATCATCAGGCTTTAGACCACTCCTTGTTGAGCTTCAACTCATCGGACGGCTCTCATGAGACGGTCTCCGCGGACGAAACCACGGCCCATCTGACGCCGGAAACCGCCAGCCTCTTCCAAGATGAGAGCAAGCCCAACATAGAGGCTCAAGTGCAAGCACAAGCGCCTCTCACGTTGCTTGAGAAGTGGCTGCTTGATGATGGTGCAGCTCAAGGCCATGAAGACCTAATTAACATGTCCCTAGAAGATAGCGCATCGCTGTTTTGAGAGTTAAAAAAAATAATTAAGCTCAAATTAATGTTTTTAGGTGTTTTCACTTGTTGACCTCTTTGTTTTTGTGGATATAGGTTCTTTAAGCAGTTTGTAGAACCTTTTTCCTCCCTTCTTTATCTCCTAGCCTAAACAGACAAGGAAATATAACACTCGTATCCCTTACTGAAGGAAACAGGAAAAAAAAGTGTAAATTAAGAAATATTACATATCCATATCCATATCATAAAGCTATGTATTGCAGGTTAATAATGGTTAATGGAAACTGTTTTTCTTCTGCTTAGTACTGGAAACTCTGTTTTTATTTTTATTTTTTAAATAACTTTCCAGAAGAATTGGAACTAGGATTTTGATTTGACCTCCTGAGGGATAACTATAAGGCCATAATTCCTCCTTTTTTTTTTAATTTTACTATGGATGATTTTTATGTATCGAATAATTTACTATAAGGCCATAATTCCTCCTTTTTAATGTTTGTATGTTATTTAGAATAGAGAACATGCCATAGATGGAGATTGTGAGCAAAGTTGGAATAAAAGCTAGACAAAAACATTTAGATTACAATATTTAAATTTAATTTCTTGGAAATTTTTTAAAACAACAAAATAAATGTGGGGGCCCTTGCCCCTTAATTTATATGTGCCATATTTTGGATCTATTATTATTATTTTAATAAATAAAAGAAGAGTGGATACAACTAAATTTAAAATACTAAAACATCCCAGTTATGTTGACATCTATTACCTCTTATCTCCTGTATTAAGTACTCCATTCCATATTAGAAAAACAAAAGGGAAACATTACAAAGAGCATAATAAGAAATGAAAGAAAGTCCTTCAAAAGAATAACAAGACCATAAGAACAACTGGAAACATATCAGAAGGAAAAGTTGAAACTTCATCTTTTAAAAGGTTCTCATTAAAATCCTAGCAAGTAAAACTCGAAAGGAAATTAAACCTAGCCAGGGAAAAAATGCCTTGATTGTCAATTAACAAAGCCTACAAGCCAAAATTAAAGTACCATGAAAGTTTAACAGTTCCAGAAACTGTAAGAAAAAAAAAAAGAAAAAAAGAAGAATTGAATCTGCGTAAAATTTAAATGAAATCCAAGCCATAAGACCACTAATGCAACAGTTGACAAGAAATTGCGGAGGAGGCCAAACAATTTGTAATGCAGTTGCCCTCATGAAAAATATTATCAACGTTAGCAATGAGCAAAAGCAGAGTTACACATGAAAGAGAGTAGGTAGCCGCACTCTTCAACTTGTCTTTTTCTTTCAACATTGTAGGTAAAATTTTATAAAAATTACATTTCGTCTCGTTAAAATTATACTCTATCCACACCCTCAAAATTATGTTTCGTTTTTCTTAAAGTTCTACATTGTAAGTATATGCTACGCTTTGACTAATTTTTCTATCTCAGCCCTTGACAACCAGAGGTTTAGCAAATCTAAGCGCACAAAGCCAACGGTTGCAATGATTTTAGGGAACACTGAGAGTTCTAAAACAAAAGAGATCCGCCAATCCAAAGATGAAGCCCCTGAAACTCGCAATCCTTATCAATGGCAAGAATAAAACTCGTTAGCTCAGCTTCAAAGCAAAAGAAATATGAATAGAAGCTAAAAAAAACAACTCTCAACAAAACCATGACAAGTCCTGAAAACATCACCGCAGCATGCCGGACCTAGAGTACCTCTGGAAATTTATCTGATCGAACTAGACTTCTTAAGGTGGAGTTATGTATGAATTTATTGATAGATTGTGTTTGTAACCAAAAAAAAGAAAATTGCAAAAATGATAAAATTAAATGAAAAACACAATGAGTAAAATTTTTTGTACTATCATTTCTTCAATTATTTCTCATAAATTACAATTTTATCTTTTTACTTGTAACCATTAAAGATCATAATTCCTCTTATTTTTTAAGTGGATTGAAGAATTTATTACTATAGATTTAAGGTCAATTGAGGAGGGTTAGAAGTCAATTCTTCCGGCGAGAAAAACAGGTGCCACTGTCGGCAGAGTAATTAGCTTTGTTATAATTTTTATTACTGAATGTATCATGTGATTGTGTACAAAAAGGTATGTCTTGAAATGAGGGAATGCAAAACTGAACCCTACAGAAATTATTAATTGTCTGGTAGATTTAAAATTCATTAATTCATTAACGTACTGGTTAATTTTTGGTTTCGTGTACTTTTGACTCATCTGGTTATAATTTTGCAAAGTACATAATTAATATGATCTCATTAGAAGTCAAGGCCACCGTATTAATAAATCATTTCTCATTGGACCGTTTACTTTGCAACCAACCCTTTCAATGCTATCACTATGCTCCATTTCTTGGGCATTCCAAACATACTATTGTTATTATTATTATTTAACTGAGCAAAACAAATGGAATTGACTATAGGAAAAAAAAAGTATATCAACCTATAATTAGAATTGACAGTTTAATTAGCAGATATTAAACTTTCTACTTAATTGATGGAGTGTTTGGGTATCATATAACCTACCAAGATACATTCTCTACATGTATTGTTACAAATTAGAAACCCTCATTCTACCAAGAGCAAATAAAATGCTTAAAAGAAAATAACCTGAAAAACTAACACACAAAACTTATAATGGTTCATCTTTAATGAAAGAATTAAGTCCATTTTTTGTAGAGAATTCAATATGACGCAAAAAAAAAAAAAAACTTTAATTACAAGAGAGAATCATGCAATATTTAATTTCTATGTTTTTCTCTAATTTTTACAACAAACCTACATTATACACGCCTTTTATAGATAGAAAAATTAGAAAAACCGAATTTCACAACTATGAAATCTCTAAATCGCCTTATAACCCATCATGTAGGGCAATAATTTATGAAGCATTAAATTAGGCTCCACACCTTATGATATTTTTTGAACCCTATCCTAAAAAATCTTATCAATGGATATAATTGTTGTTAAGTTAGATACTATAAGCCTTTTTTTAATTAGTTCAAATCTTGTACGTTTATTATAATATGGAGACTGAAGTACACTATTATACATTTGCTCATCATGTAAAATAAATTTTAAAAAAAATGGGCATATGTTTGCCTTATTTCCATATTAAAAATGGGGTTTTGAGAGTTGCGTATGATATACAAGTCTACTGACCACAGCATGATCCAAATTTATAAACTGTAGAAATTATACATGTTCAGTAATTATTTAGGACCAACAATATGCGCTGTCATTTTCATGATGTATGCTTAGAAATATATAGTCTTTTTGTTACATAAGTAATATATTTCTCTTTACTTGACGTATATATGACATTGCTTATTTACAAAAACAAAAAAAAAAAAAAGAGGAAAATCTATAGCCAGGAATTGCCTTGGAAGTGTACATACATGTCTTAAATGCACAGCATGTGAAGGGTTTGACTATTGCTTTTGGCTTTTTATATTTTTTTTAAGGAAATTAATTAACTAGGCCTTTTTTCAAAGAAAAATTAATTAATGCTGGATTGGCTCCACTGCCCATCTCCCCATGTTAAACTGTAAAGGCCTTGGGAGAAACCCATAAAGCTCCTCATGAATACAATGATTACCAGATGGAATAGTCATAAAACAGTTCTTTACACTTCCTCATTTACCCTTTTGAATTGCCATAGAACAGATGAAATTTATTGGAACTCTGATCCTCTTTTTTTTTTTTTTTTCACAGGTTGCATCTTTAAAGCTTCAAATTTAATGAATAATACTACAGTGGTAAGCATATGAATATAATAAATAACTAAATCAAACTATATATTACGAATTAGTAATTATATTTCAGATTATTAGATAAATAAATAAATAATACAATAATCAAATACACCATCTGCGAAGCAGGCGAATTAATGTTACTAGAACAAATATCAACGTGCTTATCAAACTAATCAATTTTGATGTCAAGTGGACTCTTCCTTATGTACCAAGATATTTGGCGACACATGTCTTCTTCAAAAATAAATTAATTTGATACACTTGTTTTTATAGATTTCTACTCATAAAGTTTAATAATTTAAATCATGCTATATTCAGTGTTAGTCTCATGGCAAAAGAAAGAAAAAAAGGTATTCAAATTGTTACATATTACTTAACGGATCTAATTTAGTAGATACGTATATATACACTATATATATACATATAACATTAGGATAAATGGATTTCCATAATTACATAGTGATGTGGCCCGGCAAAAGAAGCTTCCTATGAGCGACAAACATTTAAATGCGCATGCACGGCGCATGCCATGTGTCTCACAAAAACGACAAACATCTAGCCATGTATAGCTCGCTTGACTTTTCGTTTTTTAATGATGTCCATTGAACATTGCTTGTTCTTCACTGTGTACACATTAGCTTTCAAACTTTTGGGCTTAATTTCAGTCCCAAAACACCTTAGACAAAAAAAGGGTAGATTTTTTTTTTTTTTTCAGTTATATATATAACACGCGCGCCCGTGGTTGTCATCTCTTACTTTTCTTTAACACCAACAAAGAAAAAAGAAGTACTAAAAAAATTTGCAAGACACAAGCATGTGGATCTTGGACAAGCCTTTTCTACCATCATAGATAAAATTTAAATTAAGAAAATCATGTCTTTGAAGTAGTACTTGATGTCCAAGAAAAAAGAAGAAGAAGAAGAAGAAGAAAGAAAATCAGATCCACACAAGACAAAACAAGGATGGCTTGGTCCCATCAACCCCACGGGGACCATGCCCTTATCTCATAGTATTCATGTGTAAATACTAGTAGGGTCTCTTGACATTTCAGAGTCGTTATGTTCAATATCACCACAAGGGATTGCCCTACAAAAGCCCCCCATAAAGTAGCTCATTAATATTACTACATAGAGAGAAAAGATAGGTTGGCCACTTAGTTTGGACTTTAGTCATGTGTACCAATTTATAGCATTCTTAGCATTATCAGTATTCTGGCCTCTGGGCTTTTACATGACAATTCGTTAACTTAAATTCTTCCTTCTTTGTGGCGCCTTGTATATTTGGTATATATGAATAAATTGGAAATGCACTGCTTTTGCATAGATGTTTATGAAGCTAGCATGATGAAAAAAATGTATTGTTGGATATTAACTTGATATTATTTATAGGGTGTTTGAGAGAGTAGTTTAAACTATTAGTTTAGGTTTAAAAATTGTTATATGTGAGAGCTTTACACTATATCTTTTTAATGCATCATATAAAAGCTTTACACTATTTATAGTTTAAACTAATAGTTTGAATCATTGTTGGAGAGATTCTTTTACGCCAACTAAAAATGAACAAGTAAGATATAACTTAAGTCTTGTTCGCCGACAACTCTGACTCCCGTCAAATTTGATACTTCATCAGTAAGCTATTTGCATGTATGGGCCAAGTTTTTTCCGAAATTATAAACACTCTAAACGTACAAGAGACATCTTGAGGAGCCGAAAAAATTCGACCTTCGGATTTATGTCATGGATATTGAAATTTCAAATTTGTGTCATGCATCTAAATAAGTTAAAGGTGACAAAATGAAACATAAATCCGAACAGTAAAAAAAATTGTGACATAAATTTGAGAAACTTATGAAAATTGTGGCATGTAACCTAACTTTTTTATTTTTTTTTTTGGGGGAAAAATCCTTTAACTAAAATTAATAGCACTTTTAGAAGTTAAAATTAAAAAAAGAGAGGATAATTTGCATACCCTTTCAATGGTCAAACAAAACTCAGCTGAATTCTTGCTAGTTAATTAATAACTTGTAGTTTTTAATGTGTGAAATTCGCTTTTAGTTGTTGGTAATAAAAGACTTATTTGCTTATGAAATTATTTATAGATCTGAGTCATAAAACTTGGCTCCCTTTTTTTTTGATACCATATGTTCTTAGTATGGGTTGTAAAATATAGTTAACTAGCTCTGAGGTGAACAAGATCTTGACCTTTGTACAAGTGACCCATGATACTGCTTACATTTTAACTTCCTATGTTTTTTGGGGTAAAACATTAGACAATGTGGAGATTTTCTTTGATAAATGGCAGAGAGAGATTATCTAATATAATTTATTGACCCACGTGAAAGTGAAGGTTCAAAACATGCTTGCACATGGGCTGGGCCAAGTTTGGTTGATTTCAAAACGAAGAATTGGATTCAAGTTGCAGAGAAGTCCCACAAATGGAACCAAACATTTCTTTCAGATGTGTATAAGTTGGGCATGAGAAAAAGAAAAGCGCAAAAACGGAGTCCCCACTGCGGGCATGCTTCAATAACCAATTGTAAATTAAGGAGGGGGTATGCAATATTAACATTTTATATTATATTACTTTAATACAATACGGTGTTTGGAGACGGTGACGGGTGGAGGAGCATGGGGTTGGGGTGACAACGAGCTGGGTTTGGGAGTTGGGTATTTTCAGTTTTGGGTTTTTGGAGGGCCGAATGTATCATTTTCGGGGTTTTGAAGGCCACCATTTTTATTACCAAAAAAAAGGCCCCCATTTTTTGATTTGAAGGGTTTGGTGATGGTTTATAAGAAGCAATCATCGAAAGTCGACATTCAAGATAGGTTTTTGAAGAGAACTTTCACATGAGTGCCTTGCATTCCCCAGATGTCTTAGAGAAGCAAGGCACCAAGATGAAGAATATCAAAGCAAAAGGCCCAATGTTGGTTGATGCTTTGCTGAATGGGAAGCTCACTAAAAGCGTCATGATCGGCACAAACGCCACTCACAACTTCAGTTCGAAGACAGAGACGCAACACCTTGGCCTTAAAAAGCGGTTAACTTGAAAGCCCTGTACTTGTCAAGAGTGGCACGTAGAGGGACTGCCTGATATGCTTGTTTTGCAGTGAGACGGAAAGGCCTCGAAGATGAAGAAATCAAGTAGGAGAATGAAGAAGAACTAAAGACCGGCAAGCAAAAGATTGAAGAATTTGAAGCAGTACAATTATTGAGGGCAATGAGAGATTGAGTGGGGTAGGGAGTCATTTTTTTTTTTTTTCATGTCTCCTCTCGTGGGAAGGAAAAAAAATCTAGAAAGCTCTCTGGGGAGAGGAGACGATTGCCTCTTGGGCAGCCACGAGGGCTGGGCTACCCGTGTGATAAATGCTTTAGCCATGTACTTCCTCGTTCGTATTAATAAAAGAAGTAGCACAGATTGCATACACATGGCCTTGTTTTTATTTTTATTAATTCTGGCCTCACTGATGCCTTGTTTTTGGCTTAATATCTGTGTCAACGTGCTTTCTATGTGCTTGATTGCCTTGGTTGTTACCGTTCATTGAATTCTTATGTTGTCTATATGTTATTTGCGACATACCGTTGCATACTTTATGCTAGCAACATGGTTTACTTCATGGTTTGTTACCTTACAGGTAATATTCTAGACTTACTTGCTCGCCACGAGGAGTGAAGCAAGTGCCATAGGGCCTTGATTAAGGCTAAACTTTTCTTGCTAATAAAACCTAACAACACCAACAACTCTACATTGATAGAAAATTGATCACCAAAATCTAGGAACATCCAAACATGTTATGAATCAATTATGACTAAAATAAAAATAAGGAAAAATAGACTACCAAGCACTTTGCTAAGAAACAATAATATGAAAAAGCCAATCCATTACTAGGAAAGTTAACATGTTGTATGCTATTATTTAATTAGTTGTTTTGACTTAATGTGATTTTTCAAAATTTGATAGCTTTAGTAATTTTTTTGATTGTGCGATTGTGACTTCTATTTATATGGAGTCCCGTTAGTGAATTCCTTCTCTTTGTTCTTAGTCCATGGATGCAGACATAGTGTCAAACCATGTTAAATCTCTTTGTTTTATTTTTCTCTTTTATTTTTTGCATTTAAATTTATATAGCATCAAAGCTTTATAACCAAATATGTCCCTGATCCTCGATTAAGCCACTCTTCTCTCTTTATACACTCCTTCACTCTACACCTTTTTTTTTCATTTTATTTTAATTTTATTATGGTTGATGCCTCTATTTCTTCTCTTTCTTTATCATAGGCTGTGTGCCTTTTAATTCGCAGATCGTCTGCCTTCGGACCTCCAGGCCACGTATCTCCAATTCACAAGATGTGTTGCTTTCTCTTTCAACACCAAGTTGCCCCAAATCTCTAAGCCATGCACCTCCAAACTCCAGATGTGTGTCTTCAACAGTTCCTCTACACCCTTATTCGTGCCTTTGCGTTCATTCTCTACCCTTCCTAGTACCCTGCTTCATTGACAATATGTAGTCTTCCCCATGTAACTATTCCCATATTCTTTATTAATTTCTCAGAAAAGAAAAACAAGAAAAAAAAAAAGTTAACATATTATATGTCATTGCCTTTACAGGTTTTTTTTTTTTTTTTTTTTTTTACGTGATTTTGAGAAATTTGATAGTTTGGTAACTTTTCCACTTTTAGTATTTATAAGAGTCCCGTTTATAGTGCTCTTTATTCGCGAAGTCTTTCTCTTTGTTCTTAGTGTGTGAACTAAATAAAACATACTCCTATAAACTTGACATATTATAGTGCTCTTTGTTTATAGTCCCGTTTATAGTGTTCTTAACGAATTAAATAAAACAAATACTCCTCTTATTTGCTTGATCTTTCTAAATATGTTATATACCGTCAAAAGGCACTACTTGTTTGTTGAAATACACATTAATTGATTAATATTTGCTCTCTCTTTTAGTATTGATTAATAATGTTTTTGTAATTCAGAAAAATGAAAATGACAGATTCAGTTGAGAAAATTATAATGGGAAATATATGTTTTATTTAGTAATTAATGATTTAAAGTTTTAAAATTTACAAAAGATTATTTTGTCCAAAAGAAATGGATTTTAAGTTTTGATCAAAGAGCTAAATACAAAATTTTTTTTTATAAGAAATGGTGAGAAAAATTAATCACCGAATTTGAACATGAAAGCGTCAAAGTTTAGCATTTTAGAATAAAATCATGAAATCCATAAGTATAGATCATGAAAATTATTTTATGACAATAAGGAGATTTTAATAAGACAAAAATAAAGTAAGAAAATTAAAATTTATCTAATTATTTTTAGAAAGACTAATAATATTATAGTTTTAAAATTACGGCAATGTTTACAAAAATTGTTAAGTTTACGTATCAAAAGTTTGATCAACCTAACCATGACATAGTTTAGACTACAAAGACCATAACATGTCCATAAATACATGAAACAAAAGAGAAAGAAAAATTAGCTAATCAAATTCAGCCACACACTTTCTCTACTCTCTCTACCTTCTCTTTCTATCCAAACTTAGATTAAGATTCCGGCCTCCGTTTTTGACACTTTTGGCATTAAAGGATAGGTCGTAACGAGTCGAGTTAATGTACTGTGCCACCTGTAACTTCACTAAAGCAGTCCTTAATTGCCATCCAAAGCCATGGAAAGACCCATTCTTTCCAACAAAATTTCTCCACCGTCTGAGCACCGATTGACGCTATCTTGCTGTGTACGGATAGGTGAACAAGATGAAGAGAATGGCACCACTATTTTCGGTCAATTTCAACTGGAATAGTCTTGAAAAAAATTCCTAATTTCATCGATGAACTGCCATTTGATCCCGCCGTTTGCGGCCGCGTTGATGTGCACCTCTGGTGCCAAAATGTTCAAAACTATAAAAGGAGTAAAATGCCTCACGTAATTGTGGGAAGCCACGACCCTACCATGAGGAACGTGGATCTTATCCCTCTAGCCACTATTGAGATCAATTGACCCCACCATTATAACCTAAGAATCAAAGGGAAAACTCACCATCCAATACCTTGGAACCATTGTAGGAGGGCAAAAAACAGAGCACGCCATTGTGTGCCACCATGAGAAGCTTGGAACTGCTATTCTAGGCAACGGTGAAGTGCACCACTACCACCAAATTACACAGAGAAGTTTGGGGAAGAACACAGATTTACCAATTTTGGGGTTTCTTTACCAAAGAACTGAAATTCAAGTCTCCCTATTTTTGCCACCAACGGGTCTTCAACCCATATTGTTAGAGGCTAAATTGGGAGAAATTGAGGCCACCAATGAATTTAAAGGGTCCACAAATGGCAGGAGCTGAAGTTTCAACACCAACTAAGGCTCGGAGCTGCTACATGCATCGACACAATCGGCCGATCTCCAATGACCTTGGGTTTCTTGCTTCCAAACCTCCAACCGAAGATCGATGTTCTGGAGGCAATGGTGCCCTTTGTTTGAGCTAATTTCACTCTTAAAAATCGTACATGTGGATCGGAGTAACTAAGCCAAGAATGAAGTTTTAAACAATTATATATTTGTGATGAGCATTACTAGCCATCCAAAGTTGCTCTAGGACCACTTTCGAAGATGCTTCATGGACTGTAGAATAAGCGACATACAACTGGACCTGCTTAGTTTGGAATCTAGGTAAATAGGATCTCATCTATAATATAAATAGTTTTAAAATAAAAATGTTATACATATTTTCGTAAAAAAAAACTATGAAATGCATGATCAGTAATTTTGCCCTTAAAAATTATTCGATATCAGCTGCACGTGGATCGGGGTGACAAGAATCGGAGTATCGGAGTCAAGAATGACATTTTAAGCAATTATATATTTGCAACAAGCATTACTAGCCATTCGAAGTTGCTCTAGGATCACCATCAATGATGCTTCCTAGACTGTAAAACTAGCAACATACGATTGGACCTACTTAGTTTGGAATTCAGGTAAGTAGGATCTCTCGTCTAGAGTATAAACATTTTTGAAGTAAAATATTTTACATATTTTTGCAAGAAAACTATGAAATGCATGATCAGTAACATGTTATGCCATGCTATATATGATATAATGTGTTATATTAAGTCACAATATGCTGTGTTTTATTATGTTATGAGTATGATTTGTTAAGTTAAATTCATAATATTTATTATATATTACGATTAGGCCATGAGCATTATGTTATATATGTTGTATTATAATATACTACTTACTCACTTTTAGTTAAGTATGTTTATGTTATATGATATTATGATGCTATGTAGTAACATGTCATACTACATACATACAACAAGAAAAGTAAAACAAATAAAACAAGTTAAGGGTGTCGTAACAACCTCTCGACTTACAAGGAAGCTTAACTCAATTAAACATAATTTATGATCTTGGTCATGTTGGGGACCTTGCAATAATTTCCAGAGGACTGCGTGCAACTGGTACAATCATTCAGGTCTAATTAGTAAGATATGTTAAAGATTAAATAATATAGCATAAAACAAGTCGATAAACAAACATAAAATGTTCATGCATGTTTTATTAAATGTTTTTCAATGAAGTTTTGCGAAATTAACCTCCAACTTGTTGAGAGAAAGCTCATTTAAGTATTTTCATGCTATAAATAAAGAACTTGTTAGTAACATTTGATAGACAGTGGTGAGTAGCGGACAAATAGCAAAGATGAGAATGGATAACTCACAAGCAAATGTAATATATTCTTGCATTTTAAGTTTATGAAATTTTGTGCATTTTTAATTTATGAAATTAATCGCATTTTAATTTTATGAAATTATGTATGTAAAAATAAGAAAATGAAATTACACAAATATATTTCAAAAGCCAAGGTTGAAATTCATACAACCTCGGTTTAGAAAGTATTAAGTTTTAAAATGTTGCATTGGATCATACAACAAATATATGTAATATTCCAGTAAGAAATTTAAATGAGAATTTATTTTAAAAATTTATTTAAAACTTTATTTCAATTTAAGAAAAGGTTTTGGACAATTATTTTTACATTAATATGTTTTAATTTAGAAATATTATAATATTAACATGTTTCTTAATTTAAATTATGGAATATTTTCAAAGAAATAGTTTTAAACATTATAAAATAATTAATAAAAAGTTTTAAAAATTATTTTTACGTTTAAAAGAAAAGATTTATAAAATATGTTTTAAATATATTTCAAAAATTATCATCATGCTAGATTTAAAGAATTATTATTTCTTTTAAAAAAAGAATTATTCTATGATTTAAATACTTAAGGTTAAAGTCTATTTAAGTTTACGATTATATAGTTAAGTAATGACCATATAAATAGGATCATTACAAGTTACACATTAGGGAAAATATTATTGTAATATGTGCAAATTATAGAACAAATACGTGTGAGAAAATTTGTGGTTTAAAAGTTTATAGGAGAAAGATTTTACATATGGAAAAAGAGAAAATATATTTTAGCAAAGCGATTGGAAAAATAAAGCCAAAAGAAAAGGAGCAAAATGAAAAAAAAGTAATATTTTAAGGATTAATAGCTCTAAATAGGTCGCTGAACTTTTAACATTCTGACAATTTGATCATTGAATTAATTTAAAAGGCTAAAATAGTCCCTGAACTTTTAATATTATGATAATTTAGTCTTTAAACTAATGTACCAAGCTAAAATAGTCCCTAAATTAATTTAAAACAGCAAACTCAGTCTTCTTTAACTGTTAAAATTTGAATGGAATATATCACGACAGCCTTCACCTTATGGCACTCCTCTCCACAATACTAACTTCCCGTCACTCCCTCATTGTACCCTCTTTGCAACAAAACCAACCCGTAGCTCCCCCACCAATTATCTCACCTGACTAGCCACACTATGATACTGCATCGGCCATTACTATATTAGACTATTAAATTAATTTAAGGACTATATTGTAACAATATTAAAAGTTTATGGATTATTTTAGCTTATTATATTAATTCAAGAAACAAATTATCACAATGTTAAAAATTCAAGGACCTTTAGAACTAATTATGAAAAGTACATCCATCTTTTATTGATTTTTTTTTTATATATATATTAGACAATAGTTTTTAAGAAACCATGTTTTTGAGAAACTGTCATCTAATGTAATACTTTTGATACCGGTTATGCATGTAAATTTTTGAGTTTTAATATCCACATACCACACTTTTCTTTTTGGATCTTAGCCAACGATTTTTCTAAGTTGTTGTCTATTTAGCATCGTTTAATCTACAAATTAGTATAATAGCTAACCAAAACAAGCACGCGAACTTCGATAATGGTGGTAGATTTAAAAGAAATGATATAATATTTTGAATAGGAATGCATTCAAAATGTATAAACTCAACTTATGTTCAAGAGTTTGAACAGTAAAGTAAAATGAATTTAAGATGAATTTCAACTTTTTTTTTTTGTTTATATACATAAATATATATATATATATATATATTTGTATATATATTACTGAAATATTTCTCCGCAATAAACATCATGCATGGTAGAGATTAGAATAGAGATAGGTAAGGCCCTCTAAACTTAGATTCTCCAATTACTTCATCCCAGCCTCTCCTGAGGACACTACTACAAATGATGGATTTCGTGATGGTTAGAAAGTAAAAGTAATTACAAAAATTCTCCCTTAATTATAACCTATGTAATATTGTGTCCTTGAATATCAAAATGTAATATGCATCCTCCTCAAACTGTGAAATATTAATAAAAAACTACTTTTGTTAGGACTTTTAATAAAGGTTAGTATATAATTAAGATTTGATACATAATATAGGAGTATTTTGATAACTTCATCATCATGTCCAAAGCTAATTTGAATTTAAAAAGCTGATATTTTAAAAAGTATAATTATTAAAAATATAAACTATTAAACCTTAAAAAAAATTTCAAAAAAAATAATTTCTTCATTCACTTTCATATGACTACCTCACGGTAAGCCAACAATATAATGGTTCACTAAATTGTTTAACAATCTCATTATTTTTATAAATATTATGTTATTTATGCTCAAAATCATAATTCAAAGAGTTTTTTTTAAATATTTCATAAATTGTGGGAATAAATATGTTTTAAAATTTAGGGGAGAGCAAATATTACGTTTTGAAGTTCATGTAGCATAGTATTATAAGGGCTATAACTGAGAAGAAATTTTTGTAATTAATCCTTAAAATCGTTAATGTGGAATCCAACGTTGTAGTATCTTAAAAGATTTCACAACAGTTTTTTTTACCCTTTTTAGGGTATGATAGATTCACGGGGTATGGCTTGTTGGAGTAGTACAACCGTTGGACTCTAATTCGTTAGTGTTGATGATGACATGATTGGAGCGATGGATGAGTTTGTATGGTAGGACCTCCAACAGGTAATAGGGACAATTAAGCCTAGATTGAGCCATAGAAGATGACTTCTAGGATCCACTTTGTTGCCAAACAACCGAAATATAAACCTGTAACGAATGTCAAGAAAACACAAAAAAATGTAACGATAGAGGAACATCGTAAGCAGTGATGGAGGGAGAAGTAGTCAATGGTCAATAGAGGAATGGCTTCAAAGGATAGAGGCAAAGGTGCCTCCATTGTCAGATCTGGTTATTTTTGTAGATCGGTAAAGGGAGAGCTGATACAAGAAGTTTTAGAGTTTTTTGAGTTTTTTGGAAAATATGCTCTAGAGATAAATGCGGGTCACATCCGTTGCTAAGATCAGCAAAGAAGAGTTTATAATTGCAATTCTAGCTTTCTTCAGGTTTTCTAGAAAATATGTTGTGGAAGCGAACGCAAGTTGCCTTCATCATTGGGTTTGGCAGAAAGGGAGTTAATATGCTTGGTTCTAGTGTCTTCTGGTTTTTCAAAAAATATGCTACAGAGGTGAACGCAGGTTGCCTCTATCATTTGGTTCGGACCGTCGAACGATGAAGCTTGAAATCGAGAAACTTCGAAGGATGGTGATGGGATTTTGCAAGGTTTCTAAGTGTTTTGGTAGCAATCTTGCAAGATTCAAGGAAGCTAAAATGGTATCAGAGGAAGGACCTAATCTCCAATAGTAGAGATAACGAGTTTTCTAAAAATTTTTTAAAAAATCTTCCAAGTTAAGGAGAACAAACTTGCAAGAAGATGATTTTTTTTGGAGTTTGGTGAGTGAAAATGATAAAAAATTTATGGGTCTAAGGCCTTTTAATGGTGTCTTATTGAATGAAGAAGATAGGGGTTACTTATAGTGATGGTGGGTACCTTGATCCAGACCTAGTCTCTAAGTGCTTCGACACCCCAAGCTAGCTCTATTTCCCTCTAGAGCAAGCAACACCGGTTGCTTTCGAAGGTTGACTTTTAGGTTGGCCAAAATTGATATGCATTTATGGCTACTCTAAAGCTTTTCTAGGCCTGATGTTCCTAGGTGGTTTGACTAAGTTTGACCATATATTTCTAGAAAATTGACAAGCATGCTCCTCTCTCTAGTGTCAGGTCTCTCCAGTTTTGTCAGGTTTGAAATTTCTAAAGCTTTATTAGAATTTCCTTGAAATTTTAGGTAGAAATTTATGACAGAGACGCGTACACAACCTTTAATGGTGGACTTTCAACTTGGGCAAAGGTTTTCTTGCCATCAATGCCTCTGAAAGCATTACTGAGCACTTCGAAGGCATGCCTAGTGCTTCATTGCTGGGTTTTTCTTGGTATTTTTTCTACGAAAATGATTTTTGGACATAGGCTTTGATTCCTTAGGCTATGCTAAGACAAAAATAGAGTTTTTGGGCTATTTCAAATAACAAAAAGGAAAGCTTTTAGGGTTTATTTCTTCCATCACTCATTTATTTCAATTTAATTAACTTAAAAATCCCCCCAAGCGAGACTTAAAATAGAATCAAACTAAATTAAATGGGCCCATTTAACTACTCATGGCCTACCAAACCATGACCCACGATAGTTCTCCAAGTATAGTTTGGGTCCATGAAACGAATCTATTGATGCTATAGTATGAGGATGTTAGGCTTGGGTCGTCGAAAGGGCCTGCTACAAAATTAACCATCAACAATTGTCGTAAAAATATAGACTTCAACGCACATTTTTGTAGCCAATAAAGTTTCCACAATGGTTTAAAAAACTATTGTGGAAAGTTAACATACTATGATAGCTTTTCTATCACGATAGTTTAAAAAAAGGTCGTGGTAGCTCTTTTTAAAAAAAAATTATAAAAATATAGTTTTCCCATAGAGCCAATCCCGTGTGTTATATATTACAAGGCCTAGATATTTTCCCATATAGCCAATCCTGTAATATATGACAAGGCCCAGATAATAAAACCAAACACTTATTAATCAATCGTAAAAGGTAATATGTAAGTGTTGGTTATATGATAATTAAAGAAAGTTTACACAATCCCAAAGTCAAACAAAATTGAACAACAAGGAATAATAAAATGAGATGGGTACTTACAATTATGTTATAGTTTATTAGCTTGCATATTCAAGGCTGCAATCTTGGAAGTCACGATTCGAGAAGTTAAAAGGAAAACTATGAAAACACAACAATCACAAACCAAATCAATACACTAAATAACATAAAACAAATCTACATGCTAACTAAATTTATCGATAAATAACTTAGACTACAAAACATAAACCAAACAATATTATATTACAAGGCTAATTAACTAAAAACTAAACCCTAAATAATTTCAAACTAAACTAAATAATAAAATATAAACTAAATAGCTTAAAAAAAACCAAATGTTCAAACTAAAACTAGATAATAAAATACAAACTAAATAACTAAGTAGTAGCAGTAGTAATGATGCACTAGCTAGTTTGATGGCGCCGACATGAGTGTGCGATGGAGACGACGGCAGGTTGCATAGGAAATGGAGACAAGGGTGACGGGCTACATGAGCTAGAGGATGGCAACGAGAGGTTTACTAATGATGAACTTGTTTAGAAGCGTGGAATTTAAATTACGCCCTATGAATTATCACTCCGCACTTTAAATCAGTAGGTGCACACTGTAATGCCAGGTTATGGCGTAGTCGTGTGAAAGCTAAGGCAAATATTGGGAGCAAAGTAAAATATGCGCGGCAACACCAACTGAAGGGCATGGCGATGTGCTATCGAGGCTGGATACAAGGAGTCCTTTTTTGAGGTTTTTTGTTTTCTCTTTCTTATAAACTCATATATAAGACTTTGTAGGACTTATTTATATAACTTGGAAAATTGTGAGAGGTTAAAGAAAAATATAGAGAGAGATTGTATGCAATTTTTTACTTGTAAATTTTTTCATCATTATGGTAAATTGCTATAGTGGTTGAAAGTGAATGTAGGTGCCACGTTGAGGGTGAACCACTATAAATTTTACGTGTGTTTTTGTTTATTTTTCTTTTTGCATATTTTTTGCTCTTTATAGAATTAGAAAGTCCAATTAGCAACAGCACATACCTTTTTGATGGCAGCGACATGAGCATGCGATGGAGACAATAGCGGGTTGCGCAGGTGACTAGCTACTCGAGCAAGAAGACAACAATGGGCTATGAGAGGTAGAGGATAGCAATGAAGACTGCAAGGAAGAGTGAGAGAAAGAAAGAGAGAAAAGGAAAGAAAAAAGAAGAGGGGGGAGCAACGGCCATGAGGTTAACAGCTAAAGAGTGATAAGTGGATAGTAATGAGGGAGCGATAGTCATTAGTCAAATGGGCAGTAGTTTTAGAGAGAGTTTATGGGTTTTGGGGGTCTGACAGAGAGAGACACTAGAGGATTCGAAACCTTGGATAGGATTTATAATTTTCGGAGAAAGGAACAGTAGAGGGTTTGAAATTTTAGGGAGGATTTTAAAATTTTCAAGAAGAAAGTTCCATGGTGGTTTTTTTTTTTAACAAAAACCATCATGGAAGCTTAGACATTACATGATGAAATTAAAAAAAAAAAATCGTTGTAGAATCCTCATCTAAAAATTAAAAAAAAATAGACAACGAAAACCATCATGGAATCTTAAGTTTCTATGATGGTTTTTGGATTTCTCATTCATGCCGCATCTAACAAGATAAACAATGGTTTTTCAAAAACTATCGTAGAAAATTTTGCCCTTTATTAAAAATTTATTGTAACAATAGGAAAGGGAATGAGGACGAGAAAGCAATTAACAATCCTACTCCTTATTTCCATTATTAAACTCATACTTTTTTAAATCCATGTCCCTATCCTAACCCTATCTCATTTTGTTGACCCTAGGGGATTTACTTTTATCTTCTTAAATAAAAAATACTTTTAATTTTCGAATGAAACAAGTTATATATTTACTTGTTGTACTAAAGTTTTATTTTAGTTTCTAATTTTATTTGCGTGCATATTTATATATTGGTTTTATAAATTTATACAATGATACATAATATTGATCAAGATAAAGATACAATTAATGATGGTAACATGATGCAAGGCAGCGTGGGTATGTTTACCCTCAAACCCAACTTTTTTTGCCCCCCACTCCATTCCTACATTTTTGCCTTTTTGTTTTGCACTTTAGGTTTATGTAAATATATATATATATATATATATATATATATATATATATATCTACACACACATATATCTTATAGTTGTACTTTGACTTAGATATACTTTATATTTTAAAACTATAAAGGTGTTCTTGGACATGAGAAATCTACTTCAATTTTACCAATTTGTATTTTCTGGACAAAAATTTAAGCAAAAAGACAAGTATCTTAAAATAGTTACTTAAAAATATTTAAACGACAACAAAACCTAAAAAAAAAAAGGAAAAAACCATCAAAACATATATTTTTTTTAAGTAAAGGAGATCCTTGGTTCATGATGTTATTGAAGAAAAGCACAAAAAAAATCTTAAAATATTTTTCTTAAAAAAAAACCATTCAAGAATGTTTTGTCTTTTTTTTTTTTTTTTTTTGTTCTTAAAAATTGTGGAAGTACAAAATTAAAACATAGTTTTCAAATTCAAAAGGTAACAACGTAGTTTTAAAAAGCATATTGATAATAGAAGGAAAAAAAATGGATGTATACTTATATAATTAATCCTTTATGTATATTGATAAAACAGTATGCATCGTGATGGGATGGTTCAGGAATGCTTTCCCTAACCTTGGCCTAACTCGAGGTCTAATTTCAGTCCTTAAACCTGGCCTGCTTCTAAATAACACTCCCATACACGTCGGTTCCTAATTGCAAATGTCGCGACACGTGGGGCTTGGTCTCAGTTATGCTAAATCTAGTAATAGGCTAACAAAAATAAGGAAAAAAATTTGGTGGAGAATTCCACTGGTAGGGAATTCTATGAGGACCATTAGATTTTAATCCAATGACTATTAGCAAATGAGCTCATTAAGGAAAAAAATATAAACTTAGAAACACTGCAACTAAACTCTATCTTCAAACTGAAAATCCAAAACTCCATCCCAGGAAGCCCACTTCAACAAGCCTCCTATCCCGACGATAGCACCGACTCTGGTACCGGCCAAGCCACCCTTATCTGATGGTGGCACGATCTCGTTCCTACCCATCGCGGATAAGCTAGGCTCCAGAAAAAACTTGTAGCAAAAATCCTAAAATCCTAATTTGGTTTCATGAGACAAAAAAAAAAAAAAATGAAAATATCCATGGTTGTCCATAGAAACAAACATGGGAAAAACTAAGGATTTGAATATTTTCAAATCATGAGGTACGTTGGCGACGGGATTCGCAGGGCTAGAGTCAGGCTACTTCATCAGTTTTATTTCCCATGGATTATTCTTCCAATTCACTCAAATCTTTCACTCCTGCTTTTGACTCACCATGGATGTAAATTTGATAGAAAAGTTGTTGATTTGTTAGGTTTGAAAGGTTCTTGGGAGTGATGTCCTCAAATTTAGGGACAAATTCTCTCTACTAGTTTGGAGATAGTGGGTGACTTCCACTTTAAGATTATTATATCAAATTTGTCCCCTTTTTTTTTTTTTTTAATTTCCATGATTCTTATGCAATTATGAATACATGATCTGGAAATACGGCATTAAGATATATTTTTCTTGTTATTTATTTCAAGGCTAAGCCATCAAAACCTAAGAATTATAGCTAAAACAGACAATTGATAATCTTGGGTCTTTGATAATGCAAAGAAAAAGATGCTGAGCACAAACTAAACTTGTATGGTAATTATTGAGTGCTAATCAAGACCAAGGTGGTTGGCGATTAAGAGCCATGGTCATTGTCAGCGAGATCTGAGGATGCTTGTTTCCAAGGTTGAAGAAGAAAATGAACATGTGTTTGTGTTTCTTTCTATGGTCTTTTTTAGTAGGTTTTGAGAATAATCAAGTGTGGTGAATCTTATTTTAATCTAGTGCTCTCTTTTTTCATCACTGACTAAAATCTAAGAATTGCACGTGTCCATTGAATCGTTCTCTACCGGTGGAAAATAAAACCTTGAAAATTTAAACTTACCAAAAAAATCACACACACACCTAGCTGTATTTGAAGTTTCAAACAAGGACTCAACCACTATAGTCTTTTATCGCTAGGCATTGTAATCAAAGGCGTTGATGGTTCAAAGCATATAGACATATCTAATATCTAGTAGTAGAATCGAACGGCGATCGTGTCAAAATTGTACTGTTAAATTCAGCAAAACTACTATCGAAAATTATTGCAAGTACTAATGAATCAGAAACCGCTATATTTTGCCTGCTAAAGCTGGCCCATAATATTGTATGATAGCTACCTAGTTTTTGTTCGTTACCAAAATGGGCCTTAGACTTTGCAGTTTGTGGCCGGAAAGAATATACCTCAAATGTTTTGCACCTTGCAGAAGAGTTAGGCCTACCAGTACACGTTAGCTCAACTGCCAAAAAGGGTCATTGTTTAAATTATTTGTTTCAAATTGTGTCCATATCAATCATGATAGCTGGCATTAGCTTTTAATTTATTTTTGTAGTTTTTTCTTCACCAATAAAGAAAAAACAACAATTTATTTTTATTATTTGTTGGATTAATTTCACTTAATTTTAGTCCTTTAGAAACAACAGTTGTCCTACTTACCTCATAAACTTTCAACTGACACGTTAAGAGTCCTAAGCTAGAGCTACTCTAATGGTACCTATGTAAAAGAAATGTCAAACATCTGACAGATTTCACTGTATGAGGCACGCAAGATTGATTAATAAAGGATAATTTAGTAAAATTATTTTTAAATAATTTAAACCACATCACATCATATGATAAAATCTGTTAATTTTTTTAGTCTGTGTTGTAGTGGTAGCACTACCTTAACATTTAAAAAGTCCAAAACCGTTTTATGTTAATTGAGCATTTAAGGGTAAAAATAAGATAGTTGATATTTTTTAGGAGCCAAAAATAAAATTAATCTTTAATTATTATTTCAAGAAGAAATTGAGTCGTCATTTAAATATATATCCATTATTATGCACTTCTGTCGCTAAACCAAGTGAAAGCTAAATGACAGCATATGATCAAATTTCATGTTTCAAATAGTACTTTCTACAGCAACTTTTAAATTTCCACAAAAGAGTGGAAGAATTGTGTGGAAAAGGGGGCCTTTTAGTTGACTTGTCCCAACATTTTTCTTATCAAGTTTGCTAAAATATTAAGACCACCGATTCTATCTATCTTCAAAATTTGTTTCCTAGTGCATAAAGTATTAATGATGCACCAGCTATGGACTCAAATAATTAATTAGGTGCATAAAAATCAACACTAGACATAAATTAACAACTAGCTATTAATGTATGTGTCTTTAAGTGTACACCTTAAAATTGTTAAATAATAACAAATATCAGAGTTTATAGCACATCTAAACATCCTTATAATCCCAATTTGCATTTTTTAACTCGAGAATAAAAAGATTTGAACTCTTTATCTTTTGATAAACACTAAAAGAAAAACTATATTTAATGACATATTATTTATAACATGTAGTTTTTAAATGTCGCTGAAAGGCACATACAACGACATCTCCAACAAACATGTTGTTAATGACATTTGAAACAATAATTAATGTCATCTATATATACGCCATATTAAAGGTCTCCTTTTAATGACAATAGTTTAGTGTCATTAAATTATTTAACTACAAATAGAAAATGTCATCAAAGCCTTGAAGATTCTACAACACTCCTTATAGACGATATTGGTCAAGATGTCGTCTATAAGAGGTGTCGTAGAATCTTTAAGGCTTTGACGATATCTCTTACTTATCATTAAATAATTTAACGACACTAAATTATTGTCTTTAAAATGAGAGCCTTAATACAGCATGTATATAAATGTCATTAATTATTGTTTTAATTTTGTTGGAGATGTCGTTATATGTATTTTTCAACGACATTTAAAAGCTACATGTTGTAAATAATATGTAGTTAAAAGTAGTTTTCTTGTGGTGAAAGTTTCAAATCTTTATTTTTTATGGAGTTAACTTCATGATTTATATGTCGTTAAAAATAAGAGAAAGTAGGGTTAAAGTGATCTTATCTTTTGTTACAATATTTCAAATGGAACAATATTTGAGCTTTCCCAATATAAACTTGCATATGTACAGTTTTGATATATATATATATTGTGTAATTTCCTGATTGACAACCACATTTTTGTTTGTCGACCCTTCTACTCACTTTTAGAATGTGTTTTATTTATGGTTCACATGTTACCACCCCATTTTGTGGTTGTCTCTTGTTTGATTCTCTGTTACTTCCCCCCATGGCCGCTTTTGCATACAAATATGCACTCATGGATAGATTGAAGAACTCCACACAATTCCTTTCAACACATCAAATTCAACTTATTTGTGTCTGCATGGAAATAAAAAGTGGTGCTTTTTTCATTAGGATTATATCTATCAACAAATCAATATATATGGTTGTGTTTTTAATGGTTATTTTAATATTTTTCTATTGATAGATGTTGTCTTTTTACTCATGCCATATGGATCATGTTATTGTAATGATTTACATAATTAAAGTATACAAAATGTCATATCATTATTGTATTAAGATGTGTACTTATTTCTATAATAATTTAATTAATGAGCCAGTGACCATAAAAAAAATGCAACCATTAAAAACTCATATATATATATATATATATATATGTATGTATATATATGTATTCATGCAACCAATTCCTTTATCTTCCTTCTTCATGGCATTCCATATAACGAATGTACTATATATATGCTCTCCATGAATTTTCTTTTTTTAATCATAAAATATGTACACACATCTCAAGCTGTTGAATGATAGAAAAACTTTTTGAGCTTTTTTTTAATAAACCATACCTCAAAATAATATTATAATTCTCCAAAACATGATGGTCAAGTTTCTTTCATGATTAAATTGGAATGGAATTGAAGAGCATCTCATTGATGTTGAAATTCGAAAGTTAAATGATTGTCCTTGATTTGATGCAAGGAGAGAAGATCGACAACTGTGGTTGAAAGAAGGTGGGCAATGTTCTTAATTATTAGAATCATGGGTAATTAGACAAGATTTGTTGTCACAATACTTTTATGGGGCCATAGCAGCCTACCCTTTATGTATCATTTTGGACCCACATAAAATTAAAATACAGAATCCACGCGTTAATTTGTTCGTCATCATTCTTTTGGTTTAATTCTACTTTTTTAAGTGCGATTTTGCCCCACTAATTAGTGTGGTTCGACTTACTTTCGTGCGTCGTATTGCTTAAGCTAAGCACATACGCAAAAATACATTATTGTAACAAATTTTCTTGTTCAAATGTCTTGGAGGACAGTTGAGATATCATTTCTAAAGATTGAATTTTGTGCCTCGTGCAATGACAAGAGAAAAAGGAGAATATTCTCATTTATTCTATGTTTATTTAAAAATCGATAAAAAAAAGTTGAGTGAACTAACTAAACATTGGGTACACTGTAGAGAATGGAAGGAAAAAGATGTTGATATATTAAAAATATCAAATTTACTTATACATGCTTAATAAGTTCACATGTTTCCAAGCTAATAATTATTTCATTGTACAAAATTATATTTTGGTAATTACATTGGTAGTATATATTCCTAAAACTAAAGTACATAGGGTAAGATATATTTGTCACGCCCTGGAGCACAAGAGGTGACGTGGCGAGTTAATTAAGTTAATTTAAAGAGATTTAATTAAAACACAAGTTAAAGGATTTGAGAAATTAAGAAATAATGACAATTTAAAATCTTTTTAAATGAATGTTTATAATAATTTAACAAGTAAGATAAAAACAAAAGTGAAAAAAAATAATAGAGAAAGAGGGAGGAATAGTGTTGGGTCCCACTGACCCACAACTTGTACACACATATAGTAGTGACAATATTAAATTACAACCACAGTCTAAAATAAAAGTTAAAGTTAAAGTCATATATGCCTTGATTGTTTTATAATCTAAATCACCTACTTGGTATTTCTTACTGCTCGAATATCCTGTCTGCGGACTATTCTTCGATCCTAGGTTGAAATCCACCTAGAGGGGGGGAAGATTTTTAAAACAGATCAAATGTGAGCGAAAAGCTCAGTAGAACTATATTTTAAAAACGTTTAATTTTAAAGAAAAATTTCATTATTCAAGAAATTATCTAGAAAATAGACTTAAATAAATGAATAAATAGAATTCAATAAAAATTAATTTTACCAAAACCGTTTATTGGTCGACCAGAAAGAATATCATTTTCTATTCCTAGGCAAACTATATATGCAACACCACCGTAGTGGCTCAGTTAGGTTTCAGGACCTGCCCCCAAAGTCGCACGCTACACGTCCCGATCTCTAATATGGCATCATGCCAATATACATACATATATATATATATATATAAGTATTAAAAATCTCATTTTACCAAGTATGACCATTTATATTCATTATAAGGTTTATTATGAAAATCACTTCAATCTACTGTTTATGAAAACAGTCAATAAAATCCCATTTTAATTAATCATTGAAACATTTTGATAAAAGTATTTTTAAGGCCAAAACCTTTTAAAACTTGGCTACCAAGAAAGGGGTAGAAATCCTTCCTCAATACTCATGCCGGTGCCCTACACCGTAGTCTTGTTCGCTACACGTTAGCTCCGCGGAACCACGAACAACCTTAAATATATAAACTGCGTCTATCACTAAGCTATCTCATGATGTCCTAGTATGCCATTTAAGTTTATAAAATTGTGCTATGATTTTAAAATCTCAATCGGAGGTTCAAAATAGTGAAAACGAATAAAAATAACAAAATTTCAACATGCTCGATCGGCTTACCCGTCATCTTGGTTCAGCTGGCAGAACTGTATAGCTCAAACTGTTGAAAAACTAGGTCTGATCGGCCAAAATTTTCTAGGTTTGACCTATCGATCATATGAATCCGGCTTGCCGAACTTATGAATCCGGCCAACAGAACACGAAGTTCGGCCTGTTGAACTAGAAAATTCTAGAATTTTTCAAGCACGGATTTCAGCCTCCTCGAGCCTAAGTCTTCAATTTTAACTTGTTTTCTCAAATTCCAGGCATAAATAATGATCATAGTTGTTAGGAAAACACAGTAGATTACTTTTTAATGCATCAAAACAAGTTTTACACAAAAAAATTTTGAAAAATCCTAAAAATGGAGAAAAATAGAGAAAAATAAAAAATCTTGAGTTAAATCTATTTTTGATTAGACAAAGCTTAGATTCTAGTTGTTTTAAGTTCATCTAACTTAGATTAAAGGTTTTCTAAGTTCGAATAAGCTCAAATTTCAAAATGCAAGAAAAATTAAAAAATTAGAAAAGTTTTGAAAATTTGAAAACTAACCTTGGATTGAGCTTTGAATCGTATTTTTGGTCATCCAATCGAGTTCCCGAGCTTTCAATCTACTAAGTACCGAAGCTTAGGCATGATTTTGAATCAAAAATTGAGAGAAAATAGGAGAGAGAAAAGAGAGACAGAGAGCGAGAGAGAGACAAGCGAGAGGGAGAGTGAAAGGGAGAATGAGCGAGAGTGAAGGAGAGAAAATGAGAGAGGAGAGATTAAATAAAGGGAAAATGGGCAGTTTTACTATACAAAAACTGTGTGCCACCCATGGTTTTATAAAACGAGATATATTTGACTTTTGACAAATTGTTTTGTTCCAAATATTCAAAATAACAATTAAAATAATTAAAAGTAATTAAAAATCATTAAAATAGTCAAAGCAACTTAATTTGGGAATTTCACAAAATGATCAAATTAAGTTTAAAACACTCATTATGGTATACTAATTCATCATTTTACTCACTAATATCACTTAATTAATTTTGGGGCGTTACAACTCTCCACCCCTAAAAAAAATTTTGCCCTTAAAATTTACAAATTGATTCAAAAACAAAACAAATGCAGATATAACTCCCGCATACTCAATTCTAATTCCCAAGTGGCCCCATCAACCCCGTGATGTTGCTGCACGACCTTTACTAATGGTATATCACGACGATGTAAGCTAATCATTTTTTGATCGATAATCTGAATTGGTACTTCCTCATACGTCGTGTCTTCTTGAATCTATACATCCTGGAACAAGATGATCTTGTTTTGCTCAGGCAGACACTTACAAAGCATCGACACGTGTAATACATCATGAATGTGAGATAGCTCAAGAGATAGATCTAGGCGATAAGCAACCACACCCACGCGTTGAGTGATCTTAAACGGTCCAGTATACATTGGCATAAGCTTACCACTTACTCCGAATCATGTGATGCCTTTGCAAGGTGATACCTTTAAGAGAACAAGATCTCCTACCTCGAATTCCAAGGGTCGACGTCTTCTATCTACGTAACTCTTCTGTTGAGTCTGAGTTGACTGCAATCGGTCTCGAATTATGGCGACCTTCTCATTACTATTGCGAATCTCATCTGGTCCAAGAATAATCCTGTCTTCTGGCTCAGCCCAACACATTGGTAACCGACACGATCGTCCATATAACGCTTCAAACGGTGCCATGCCAATGCTGGATTGATAGCTATTGTTGTATACAAATTCTATCGATACAAATATTTCTTCTAGTTTCCGCCAAAGTCCAAGGCACATGCACGTAACATGTCCTCAAGTCTCTGAATAACCCGCTCGGATTGCCCATCGGTCTAAGGATGAAATGTCGTGCTGAAATTTAAATCTGTACCCAAAGCCTCCTGAAAGCTTCTCCAGTACTTGGCATTAAATCTGGTGTCTCTATCTAATGTGATGGACAAAGGAACTCCATGCAATCTCACTATATTCTGCTGGTACAATTCTCCAAGAACTCTTCTCAAACAAGTCGACCTGAAAGGGATGAAATGAGCCAACTTCGTTAACCTGTCGACCACGCCCCAAATTGCATGGTCCCTTTGCTCTGTCCTTAACAATTGGATAAAAAAATCTATCGTTATGTGTTCTCATTTCTATCTTAGAATAGGAAGTTGCTGAAGCTGACCTGCTGGCTTCTAATGTTTGGCTTTCACCTGAAGATAAGTCGCACACTTAGCCACGTATTCCTGGACATCTTTCTTCACACCTTTCCACCAGTATTGCCTCTTTAGATCACGATACATCTTTGTGCTCCTAGGATGAATGGCAAACTGAGACTTGTGGGCTCCATCCATCACGGTCTTCGTTACTTTCACGATTGCCAGAACTGCTAGGCGCTCCTTAAAATATAGCAATCCATCGGTACGTATCCTCTAGTCTTTAAATTGCTCTCCATTCTAAATCTGCATCTAGATTCCTTCAAGGTGTTGGTCTCGCCACTGATTTTGCTTCACCATCTAAATGAGAGTTGGGGTCGTCTCCATATGATACACCAAAACTTGATTACAATCTTCATAGTACTGTAGTCTGTACTCGCTCACTATTGTGTCCCTTTTCCAATCCTCGAGAGCTAAACAAGCGAAAATCCCTAAAGACTTCCGACTGAGGGCATTCGCGACTATGTTAGCTTTCTCGGGATGGTACTATAGTGCGAAATCACAATCCTCCATGTATTCCATCCATCTTTGATGCCTCAAGTTTAGATCCCTCTAGGTGAATAGATACTTCAAACTCTTGTGGTTGAAGAATACTTGAAATGTCTCCCCGTACAAATAACATCTCCAGATCTTCAGCGCGTGAATCACCACTACGAGCTTCGAGTCGTGCGTAGGGTAGTTTCGCTCGTGAGGTCGTAGCTATCTCAATCCACATGCCACCATGCGTCCATGTTGCATCAACACGCACCCAAGTCCGCGTCTTGAAGCATTTGTGTAAACTGCGTACGGCTCATCACTGTTGGGGATAATCAATACTAGAGCTGAGGTCAACCGATTCTTCAGTTCTTGAAAAGCAAGCTCACATTCTTCATCCCACTCAAATCTGACATTTTTCCTGATCAATCTTGTCAATGGCGCTGCTATCTTCGAGAAATTCTTTATAAATTTCCTAGAGTATCCTGCAAGTCCTAAGAAACTACGAACTTCTGCTACATTCCTCAGTCATTCCCATTCCACTGTGGCTTCAACCCTAGATGGATCCGCTGAGATACTATGCTTGGAGATGATATGACCCAGAAACTTAACTTCCGTTAACCAGAACTCACACTTCTCTTTCTTAGCGTACAGTTGGTGCTCCCGCAGAGTCTAAAGTACAATTTTGAGATGCTGCTTATGGTCCTCCCAAGTCTTAGAATAAACCATGATGTCGTCGATGAGCACAATCACGAACTGATCCAAATAGGGCCTGAGTATCCTTTTCATCAAATCCATGAAAGCTATCGGAGCATTTGTTAGTCCAAACGGCATCACTAGAAACTCGAATTGTCTATACCGAGTCCTGAAAGCTGTTTTGGGGATGTCTTCTTCTTTAATCCTGAGTTGATGGTATCCCGAAAGCAAATCTATCTTTGAGAAATACCGTGAATCTCCCAACTGATCAAACAACTCATCGATCCTGGGCAGTGGATACTTGTTCTTCACTGTGACTTAATTTAGCTGTCGATAATCTATGCACAACCTGAGGGTTCCATCATGCTTCTTAGCGAATAAAACCAGTGCTCCCCATGGTGATGTACTATTCTAGATGTATCCTTTATCAGCAAGCTCCTGAAGTTGCCTTCTTAATTCTTTCGTTTCTGCCCGCGCCATCCGATAAGGTGATACGGAATCAGTGTTGTTCCTAGAAGCAACTCAATACCAAATTCGATCTCCTAATGTGGTGGTAATCTTGGCAACTCATTGGGGAAGACATCTTCAAACTCATCCACCACTAAGATTGTTACATTTCTTCTCGAGGTACTGAGCTCTCCTTCTAGGTTCATGAGTAAGGCGTAACAAGGTAGGTTTTTTCACCCTCCAAGACATGTTTTTATGAGACGCTCACTTATTAGCCAATCACCACCACCCTAGTAAGTGGTCGTCATCCCCCTATCAGACACTAGGGTCACTTTTCTAAGCTGATAATTGTTGGGGTGCAATTTAGTTTGGCCCAAATTGCCAAGGGCCTTAGTGGCCCAATGATAATGATGACGGAATGGATCGAACAAACCAGCCCAATGCAATAGCTTTGTTTAGTTCGATTGGTTTGAATTCTTCTCTTGGAGCTTTCTTGTTCAGGATTATTCATGTTTTTTCCAAGTCTTCGTTCAACTAGATCGATCATCTCAATCCGACGGTTAACAGCACGTACTGACGGTTGAAGCACGTTTGGTTATGGACTGATCCAAATTAGTTATCAAAACTCCTAGATAGCTTCAAAGTCTTACTATTATCCATACTATGAATATTCGACTATCTCAGTATCGTCAACAACACAGTGGAATTCTCAAACACCGTAGCCAGGAACCTGGTAGCCCTACAACCCAGTTGGAAGGATGCAGCCATTATACACACCTTTAACTCCAGCACCAACAACAACCCCCGCAATGATAGCTACTACAACAGCGAATATGCAAGTGGAATTCAATCAAAGTGACGACACGCCTAAAAGAAACACAGGAATAGAACTGACTGCTCGAGCAGAAGAAGCATCATTTGTCACTTTGATGACCCCTGAGGCAATCCAATCGATGACGAGAGAGATGCTCGAACGAAATTCTAAACTCGTAGAAGAGAAAATCGAGCAAAAGGTTTCGAAAGCCATGAGCAAGACCCCTACACTAGATGACATCTCGAAGAACATTCGAGATACCCCACTCACAAAGAGAATCACTTTGGTTGTACTATCGAAATATGGAAGCCTTACGTTTGCCAGATTTGATGGAACCTCAGATCCAAAAGACCATTTGCTACAATACAAGAACGTGGTCAGTGCCACGAACATCCCAGATTCTATTCTCGATGAGATGATGTGCAAGTTGTTTGCGCAATTGCTCAAAGGCCCAACACTTCGATGGTTTAATAACTTGCCAACTGGATCGATCAACAGCGAAGACTTGGCGAACTCGTTTATCAAGGCATACTTGGTGCATATCAAGACTAGAAAGACGACCAAAGATTTGTGGTCAGTCATTCAAAGCTTGGGCAAATCACTAAGGGCTTATATCAAAAGATTCAATAAGGCACTCTTAGAGATTTCAGACTTGGAAGATGAAACACCTAAAGAGGCATTGAAAAAAGGCCTCTTGCACAAGTCCCCCTTTAAAATACCAGAAAGAATATTATTTTCTATTCCTGGGCAAACCATATATGCAATACCATCGTAGTAGCCCAGCTGGATTTCGGGACCTGCCCTCAAGGTCGCACGGTATATAACCCGATCTCTGATATGGCATCATGCCCATATACATATATATATATATTTCTATAATTATTAAAAATATCATTTTACCAAGTATAACCATTTATATTCATTATGAGATTTATTATGAAAATCACCTTAATCTAATGTTTATGAAAATAGTTAATAAAATCCCTTTTTAATCAATCATTGAAAACATTTTGATAAAAGTATTTTTGAGGCCAAAACCTTTTAAAACTTGGCTACCAAGAAAGGGGTAGAAGTCCTACCTCAATACTCGTGCTAGTGCCCTATGCCGTAGTCCCAGTCCGCTACATGTCAGCTCTGCAAAACCACGAACAAACTTAAATATATAAACTGCGTCTATCAGTATCTAGTGTAGGATATTTTATGTCACTAAGCTATCTCATGGTATCCTAGTGTGCCATTTGAGTTTATAAAATTGTATTGTGATGTTAAAATCTCAATCGGGGGTTCAAAACAGTAAAAACGAATAAAAATAACAAAATTTCAACATGCCCGATTGGCCTATCGGTCACCCATGGTTCGGCCGATCGAACTATGCAATTTGGCCTACTAGAAAACTAGGTCCAATCAGCCAAATTTTTCCAAGTGTGGCCTATCAGTCGTGTGAATCTGGCCTACCAAACTGGAAAATTTTAGAATTTTTCAAGCACGGGTTTCGGCCTCCTTAAGCCCAAATCTTCAATTTCAACCTGTTTTCTCAAATTCCAGGCATAAATAATGATCACAGTTGTTAGGAAAACATAGTAAATTACTTTTTAACTCATTAAAACAAGTTTTATACAAAAATTTTGAAAAATCCTGAAAATGGAGAAAATAGAGAAAAATAAAAAATCTTGAGTTAAATCCATTTTTGATCAAACAAAGCTTAGATTCTAATTGTTTTAAGTTCCTCTAACTTAGATTAAAGGTTTTCTAAGTTCAAATAAGCTCAAATTTCAAAATGCAAGAAAAATTAAAAATTGAAAAAGTTTTAAAAATTTGAAAACTAACCTTAGATTGAGCTTTGAATCGTGTTTTTGGACATCCAATTGAGTTCCTGAGCTTCCAATCTACTAGGTACCGAAGCTTGGGCGTGATTTTGAATCAAAAATTGAGAGAAAATGGGAGAGAGAAAAGAGAGACAAAGAGCGAGAGAGAGACAAGCAAGAGTTAGGGAGAGAAAATAAGAGAGGAGAGATTAAATAGAGGAAAAATGGATAGTTTTACTATGCAAAAACCGTGTGTCGTCCACGGTTTTATAAAACAGGATATATTTGACTTTTGACAAATTGTTTTGTTCCAAATATTCAAAATAACAATTAAAATAATTAAAAGTAACTAAAAATCATTAAAATAGTCAAAACAACTTTAATCTGGGAATTTCATAAAATAATCAAATTAAGTTTAAAACACTCATTATGACACACTAATCCACCATTTTACTCATTAATATCACTTAATTAATTTTAGAACGTTACAATACTTAAGTCTCATATAATTTTAAAATGAAAATAACTGTAAACTTTTACACCTATTTAACAGATTGACCTTAAATAGAATCCCAAATTCTTAAAAAGTCTAATTCTTAGTATGAGATCTTAAAGCTCAAATAAGTGGTTTGATCTATTCAATATTAATTTTGTGACTCTAAATAGAGGATCATTTATGGTAAAACTAAAGATAAACTTCCCACTTAATAGGTTCGGATTTTAAGATGGAACAAAACCCTCAAAAAATCCAATTGGTGTACCTAAGCTTAACAACACTAATAGATAAGTAAACATTAAAAAAAAAAAGAATCAATAACGATTTCATTTTTAATACTTTAGTTTTCTTTAATTCTAATCTCAAGTTTGGTAAACATGCTCCTAGTCCCTAATCAAATTGTGTTTTAAATAGTAAAATACTCTAAATTATACAATTTTTTTAAAAAAAAATTCCGAGTAATTTCTTTTTAAGCAATTATAAATTTACATGACTCATAACACGAGATTCACTTTAATCCCATAAAGTCCCGTAGCCGAATATATAATCCAAGGGCTCCACTTTAAAGTATGGAGAAAACTTTATTTTTTTTATCTATCATTTATACATTTCTAAGGACCAAAGGAAATATGGCCAGACTGATACAGTAAACCTTAGCCTTTTTCTTCTAAATGCTTTTATTAGCAGGATAAATTTCTGGCTGACGTGTTTCTCAACCATTTGTCGACACAATGAATTTTGTGTCCATCTTTTGTTCCCTTTGTTCAACCCTCCTCACATTAAAATAAAACAACTGGTAAAATAAGGCTGCTAATGATCGGCTCTCTCTATAGCCTCTTTCTCTCTCTTATCCTTTAATTTTATTTTTTTTTTCATTTTCTAGGGGTACTGGATGAAATATAAGCAACCCCCATATATAAATATACCATCTAGGGTTAGGGTTATTACTTATGAGGCACTAACTTCATATCTCAGAATTATGCCCAAAAAAACCTATATATAATAGCTATATAGCTATATATAGCTTACCCTTTATCTTTATTTTTTTCCTTTTAAACAGAAGATTCCCTTTCATAGAATTTGGATGAACAAGTTCAAAACAAGCTTAGACAACTAAGGAAACAGAAGTCTACTCCAAAATCGCACAATTAAAGAGTTTTTATCAATTATGAAGAAACGGCAAGTTGTGGTGAGAAGGGAAAAGTCCACCACGAGCTCCTCTGTGGTGAGAAGTACGGTGAGGTACGGAGAGTGCCAGAAGAACCACGCCGCCAACATCGGAGGCTACGCGGTCGACGGCTGCAGGGAGTTCATGGCGAGCGGCGAGGAAGGCACGCGGGAGGCTCTCAACTGCGCCGCATGCGGCTGCCACCGGAATTTCCATAGGAGGGAAGAGGAGACCGAGGTCGTTTGTGAGTACTCCCCTCCTTCTCGACAGTAGCAAAATTTCTTCATTTTCCGACATGTGTAAATATAGTGGAAAAGGGGTCTGTTCTTTTATTGGGGTTTCTTCTTTTTTCCTTCTGGCTTTGTTTGTGTGTGCCAAAAAAAAAGAAAAAAAACTGATTGTTTGGTGGTGTTGAAGGTTCATGTGAAAGTGTCGATCTTGTAAAGCATATATATGATCAGCAAAAAAAAATACAAACTCTTGAAAGAGGAAAATCAAATTTGAAAATATTAATGTACATTTCTGATTTTGTGAGTCTACGTTTTTCTTTTTCAATTATTTATCTAGGTAATTAAGTAGGGAAGTTATTCAAGTTCCATATATATATATATATATATATAGATACATACATACATACACACACATATATATATATTCATAAAAAAAGTTATATATATATATATATATATATTTCACATGATCTACGCGAAATAAATATTTATATATATTCAGTGAAATTGTAATTAGAAAGTTTGATCTTACTTGATGAACGTGTGATTTTAGTTATAGTAAGTACACATATATAAGATCAATTAAAAAAGTTTGCAAATGCAGATTTGCCGCTGTGTGTGTGTGTGTGCGCGTGTGTATATAAATATACATTTGTATATATCTACACACACGCTAATTGCTTAGAAGTTGGGGATGAGAATCTCATTGTAGTAGCTGATCATCTCTAGAAAAACAGAATCCTTAAACTATATTGGAATCCCATTATTGATTTTTATTTATTATTACTATTATTATTTGCTAAAGCCAGTATTGACTAATTTGAATAAATTTTAAATGTTTAATTAATTAGTACCCTGATCAACATGTTATTCATTATGAACAAAACCATATAGTATTAAAAAATTAGTAACCACTATTATATAATGGCTTACCTATGAGAAATTAAGTGATACAACTTAGACTGATCAAGTTTTCCAATATGTGCGTGTGTGTATGCTTGTAATGCTGAAAGACTACAAGGCATATATCTAAACAAACTAACAATTAATTAACATGCTTTAGCAAGAACAACACACAAACACACGTCACGCATATATATATGCGTGTGTGTGTGTATGTGTGTATATATAATGTATGTATAATATTTATAACATTAAACGTGCCTATATAAATGTTTAGTGATGAGTTACAACATTAGATCAGTTAAATTATAAGGAAAAGCCAAAATGGGAAACTTATTGGCAAGAAAACAGGTTAATGTACGTATTTTTCATGAGTACCAAAAGAGCAAAGAATGTTTATCTTCCTTACAATCATATAGCATTCAGAAATAACACAAAAAGGCCCACACATATCCAATCATGTTATCGGCATATTTTTAAAAACATCTTGAACGAAACAAAAGGCAACTAACCTCATTAAAAAAAACAAAACAAACAAAAGGCAACGATGCTCATTAAAAAAAAAAAACAAAACTGATAATGTTGTAGAGATGTCCCTCCTCTCCTTTTGGTCGTCAGTAGTTTTGGTCAGAACCTAACAAAACAAAAGGAAAATATAGAAAAGCAAACTAAAAAAATACTACATATGTATAATATTATATAAGGACAAATAATTTGGGGTTGGATAAATAGCACTTCTAGACTACCTTTGAACCATGTTACTTCTTAATTACCCTTGATGATATAACGATCAGCACAAGATATATCCCTCTAGACCCAACTACAATATAGAGGTTGTATATCTTAAAAAAAAAAAACAATATAGAGGTTAATTGCTCGAATTTCATTTATTTGGCCTTGTAACATATAATTACAAGGCGCTCATTTTTCTCAAAGGATGTGGTGAATTATACATTATAGTTTGTTATTAGCAACAAGATAGAGGAGGAGACATATATAGTAGTCTTAAGAAATTAATTATACGAGTTTGTATGCAGAAATACATCATTTAAAATATCGGAGCTTGTAGTGAACTCAATAATGAATGATATAATATTGCTTATATAAGTTATAGACACAAAAAGAGATGAAAACATGTTGCATATGGAAGACTTTTTTTTTTTTTTTTTTTTTTGCGCTATGAAAAAGGGGTCAGGCTATGCACCTCATGTCCCTATCTCCTACAATACATTGATAGTCTCAGGAACCATTGAGGAGTGGAAAGAGCCTAAATTAGACTTCCATCTATCCAAGATTATTTGCCCACCTGCCACTGAGCCCTTGGCACAAAGGTCCTAAAGTGTGGCTATAGGAATTTGAACTTTGAAGGGATGGAAAAAGAAGTCCTAACAAACACGTTCTCGCCACTGCACCATATCTTTCAATGGTGGAAGACATTATGAACTATGTTTTGACTGCACCAAATCCACCAAAACAACTCTAATGCTCATAGGAGCATTGGTTGATTTGAAGTTCATTTAAAGGATGTTCATATTGTTAAGGAAAACTGGTGGGAAATTGTTTTTGGGTACAGAAAATGACTGGTTTGGGGCGTTGTTATTTGCTGCACTACAAAAGTTTGTTAATAAGCTTTTATAAAAATTACCTCTAAACAAACCCACGAAATCAATAATTACCAATGTTATTAGATTCCCAAAACCAAGATAAAACTTATCTTAGATTTTGAAGTTTATTCTTAGTGATAATTGTGTCTATTCATAAGGCAGGGATTGTGTCTATTTGCACACTTACTGCTATATATCTGTTTAATTAATAGACATTTAAATCTGATCATTGAATCATAGATTAACGGTTAGGTTAAATCTGAAGATCAAATCGAAGTATGCCTCTAAAAGCGTCCAAAAGCATCGTCTATGCGGTGCACTCTGATATCTAGCATACACTAATTTCATTGTACTATAAATTTTCCAATAAAAAACTTATTCTCCTTTATATAATTCATGTGAGACTTTTGGCTTCTCTAACTTCCAATAAATATTACAAACCGCTTTTGATGAAATGCAAAATCCCTAATTATTATGTATAGTTAAATAGAGTAATTTCGTTAGTCGAGTCTAATTGAATATTAGTATAATGGTCCAAGATTAGCATGTATAAACAGGTGATAATTTACATTAGAAAAACTACCTGAATTGCGTCATTTTTTCAATGGTTAAGAAAAATCTTCGCAATAAAAAAAAACTAATCAAAAAGCGATTAAGCAATTAATTATCTTCTCAACTTAAATATTTGTTTGTTTATTAGGCTTTTTTGTTTTAATTTTGTAAGACCTTTTTCTTTTTCTTTTCCTTATAATAAAGTTTTTTGCTTATTAGAAAACAAAAATAGTTAAAACGACTCACAAGTAAATGATAACTATGAGCGGTAACCTAACACAGTCAAATCCATTGGTCATCGCAAGTGTCATATTATTATGTATTCTTGGCTTTTCCTATGAAAGCAAATTGGATGGTGAAAAGCCTATCCAGTCACAGTACTTTGTGTAATCATAGACCATATTATATATGAATAAATATAACTTTACATATAAAATATTGGTGGTCCATCAAATGATACCCTTTAAAGATATATGTTGTAGGGACTGTCTAATAAAAAGACAATGCATATGGCTCTTTACTATGAGAATTTAGAGTTATTTTTATAATAAAGAAACTTAGTAAAAACAAAATCGCTTAAGCCATCCATTAAAGAAAAAGATTATCCCTTACCGGTGCTGATTCCATCCATGATGGAACGAGCATAGAAGACAATTAAGCACAAAGGGACAAATAACATGTGTGTGAATAGAAAAGGGGACACCATGTGACATAAAGCTCAACAAAGGCTCGTTACAGCGGCTCATAAAAACAACCCAGACTAGATATAAATCTAGACAAATATAAGCAACCCCAACTAGATAAGATCTAGCCAAACATAACCACAAACACCGCTTTTCGTTAACAGGTGCAGTACACATAATAAGTTTGGAAATGGAGAAACCATCTTGATTATTACAAACGTAATAACAACACTACACAAAAAATTCACATCACATGACGGAAATACTGTTACCTTTATTAAACAAACTATGTGGCCTCCATAGTGATCTCTAAAGCTGATATTCATCACTGCCAGCCCTCCAAACACCTGAAGCTCCCTTCTTTGGCCAACTTCCAGACAGAGGCAACTCTCTGTCTCTCTGCCACCTTTCCCATGGCTAGTCTTGCCCCACCCCATCCCTTCCTCTGCCAGCAGCATGAGTCCATCTGGGCCCCTCAACGTCGAAGTAGTACAGGCAGCATCACCCCCCCCAACTCCTAACCAAGCCCAATTCTTGAGAATGTCCTCTTCTGCCAGTTGGCCTTCAAATGGTGCTCACATCCTCTTCATCCCTGTTCCTATGGCTAGCACAGACTCCTCGCGTCCCTTTCGTAATTGGCAATAAGAACCCTTCTGGGTCCCTCAACGCCAGCGACATACGGGTTGTGACAGAGCTCACCCTACCTATAACCAAGTCAAACCACCGAGGCTCCTCCCGAGCCCCTTTAGTCCAACCCAGTCCTTAGTGGGTTTTGCATAACCCGCGGCAACCATTAACAGCCTTTCCTTCATTAGGGTCGAGCCCAGATCGGCCGAAGTTCTCCATAGCTGACTCTAACCCCAAGCTTCAGGCAGTTTCTGTCGCATCTCGTCTGGCTTCGTGGACCCCCAATTCATGAAGATCGCTCATCAACCACACACAAAGTGGGAAACGAAGGCCAACGGGATGGCGACACTTTGGCCACCAGCCACAGGCTGTTTCTCTCTCCTCTTCTCAATTGGACTTTTCTCTCTCGACAAAGACTCTCTCTTTGAAGCATTGGAACTTATTTTATGAGAATTTAGAATTCAGAAACATGATAATATTTACAGATGAAGTCAGTGCAAACAAGTGATGACTCAATACAACTGGGCACATGACCTTCTAAAGTAAGTTAGGTCTTTAGAAAACTTTATGTGCCACTAGGGTCATACAAGTCTATGCCACACATACAATATATATGATTTCCATACGTGGTTTTTGTTAGTGATGTGCCCTAGGCCAATTATGTAATGACCACATATTGATTTCATTACATTTATATTTTATTAATAAAGAGGCATTTTCATTATTGTTTTTTATTCTAATTCTATGAATAGTTAATTCCACCTAAGGTCATCAAGTATGTGACTTGATAGTAAAACCCTTAGGTGAAAATTGAATTATGTTCTAAATTATCCCTAGTCGATCATTATTATTGGGATAATAATGAATGAAGACTAGTATAAAGTTTGATTGATGATTATGTTTTACTAATCATGTGTATAAGATACTAAGTCAACTCATAGATACATATTTGAAAAATAATATATTGGATTGACCTACTATGAGAATACTGTATGGATAATTATCATAAGTTATTCTCATCACAATAGTATTATCTTAGTCCTCTGACCTGAAATCACCATGGTTTCCTACATGACAAGTTCTATATTTTGACACAATCTAATATTATCTTTAACAGGATGATGGAATAGATTGTTGTTGGATATAGAATGAATCATGTAAGGAATATGAGTGATTAAGAAGGAATTTGTCCCTCATTTATTATGAGAAAGATATCTATGGGCCCCTCGATAAGTTAGACTGAAGAAAAATGTATGGCCATACTGGAATGAATTGATAAGGGTTATCAATATCAGTCTACTTAAGATTAAGAAATAATATGATTGAATAGTCTAAGGATGACATAAACCATGCCTTATGTTCAGTCAACGTATATAGAGACAAAAGGACTTTAATACTTATTATGGATTAGGTTATGTAGGATTATTGACATTCGCATAACTTGGGTAATCATAATGTCTTGCTAGAGGCCACTTATGATTTGTGGGCCAGAAATAGAATTTCAAGCCCACTACCAACGTTATGTGAACCTACAGGGTCACACACTTAGAACAGAACAAGAACAAATTTTAGGTTAACTGTGCCAAGGTTCGATGAACCTGATAATGTCCAAATTCGATGAACCTGATAATGTCTATATTCATTGAATTTGACATTATCTAGATTATCTAAATCATATTCGAATTATTGACATTATCTAGATTTTCTGAATCATATTCGAATTACAAACATTATCTAGATTCTCTGAATCATATTTGAATTACAGTTTACCCTAGTTAAAATCTGACTTTATCTCGAAGTCAATATATATATATACATATATCTGTTTTAGGGTGTCTAGTCGAATTAAGAAGAGAAAAGGCATTCTTTCATTATAAAAGGCAAAAGACATTAAAACCCTAAAAATTAGAGAGAGTCATTTAACGCAAAAAGAGGGTGCTAGCACACCAATTCGTTTTTAAGAGAGTCTATTTGTGTAGATACCTGCAGAGAACGTTGCTCTAAGTAACAACGTCTAAATCCGATTTTGATTACTAAAAGCTCAAGTTAGGGTGTCACCGGAGTGAACCCGCTCTCTCCCTTCCAGAATCTTGCCCGTTTTGTCATCTTGGTAAGATTCCATGACTTTATTATCAATCTAATCGAATTGCATGGATCCTGCGAGGGTCTTGTGGGAATTAATTTTTAATTTTTCGCTGCGTATTTAAATCATAAATTCTAACAAAACGCAATAGTTTTATATATACAAACGGACTATAGTTTATGTGAAAAAGTGTGTGTAAACATGTGTGTATATATACAGTGGAATGGTCTAGTTCTTGCTTTTGACTCTTCCTTCAATTATAAAATTACTGCATGCACGTGATTAAAGACCATATGCCTATATGCATTTCCAACATCATAAAAATTAAAGAATAGTAGTACAAAACGGAAAAGCATGCTTTGTCCATTCAAGAGTTTTATCCATCAAATGACTTGCAGTCAATCTATCAAGTTTGTTGGTCTAATTTCAATATTTTGGCACTAAAGAATACTGCTTGTCTCACTTTGTTTTCTAAGCTTTCGATTAATACATTAATGATACTCGAGTTTTGTGAATGTCGCACTAATAGTATCTCCATGACAAAAGTGTTAAAAATATACGGCTCTTAGCGTTTGAGACGTACGTGGTATTTTAATGAAAATAATTTAGTAAAATTACTGTTTGATAGTTTACTTGGACAAGCGAAATGATTCCAACTAAACTAATTTACTATATGAAAATTCCCTAGATATCAATTAGATCCAGTTCAATTTGCTCGTCCAAATCAATTACCCAACATTAATTTTACTAAATTACTCTCATTTGAACATTACGAGTGCCGCACGAGCTACAATCCATCTATTATTTTAAAAAATGTCATGAAGGTATCGTTAGTGCACCATTTGTAAAGCTTGAGTACCATATTAGTGAGTTAGTTAAAAGTTTAGGGACTAAAATGAGATAATTATATGGTGTTTAGTATAGTAGTTGGAACTATTGGCTAGAACTGTTTTTACTGTAGCATCTGAAAGCTTTACACTGTGACAACTTTTTTTTACTATAGCATATAAGAGCTTTTTACTATTTATAACTGAGATAATAATGTTAACTATCCATGCCAAACACCCTTTTAATATTCCTTGAGGGCCAATTGAAATTAACTAAGAAATTTGATAGTTTTAAATTACTTATCCGATTTTATTATTGAAATTTGTATTTATCTAGAGTCTATTTATATTGTGCCTTACCAATAGATTTTTGCTTTTATTTTAATCTATGGATATAGACACATTATCGAACCACCTATCTTCATCTTTTCTTTTCCCTTTGATAATATGATATCAGAGCAATTCATACTCTAATGAGTCTTTGATCCTTCCTGGTTGATACCTCCATATTATCCTTGCGTCCATCCATGATTCCATGATGCTTTCCATCCTTGTGCCTTTACGCCCTTTCTCGTTTCCTTGTCCCTTGCGTTTTAGTCAATTGTCATTCGTAGCCAAATATATACACACACTAAGTTTTTAGAATCACCCATGTCAGTTCCTCTATCACAATCCAAAATAGAATCTCTTATTATAACTCCATCTTACGAGATGTGTTAAGAGAAGTTATTATTTTATATATGCTACTTTTATTAGCATTTTGAAGCTTAGTTTAACAACTTAGTTCGAACTTTAAGTTTCAACTTACTACAGCACAAAGCTCTCATATGTTAGAGGAAAAAGTAAAAATCTACTACAGTGTAAAGCTCTCATATACTACAGTATTTAAGTTTCAACTTTGTTTCTAAACACTCTCTATATTTGCATCAATTTTAAAATCAGCAAATCTTTTGATTTTAAGAGATTTAATAGTCTTAGGTAATTTATTAGATTTTGTAAATTATAATTTGTATTTATATGTAGTCTAGTATCTCTCTTTTTCTAGTCCATTAACTACGTTGAATCTAAAATCTTTATCTTCTTGGGAAAAAAAAATAATTCTATCATATTTTAAATTTGCAAATAAGTTACTTACATTATTTTACTCAGTGATAGAAGATAGTATGTGGGACGTGCCTAGTAATTAAAAATATTTTTACCACGCATGTTTTCTCTTCCTAAAAAAATTCAACTGAAATTGTCAAGTATGACGTTTAATTTATATTCGAATTTCAAGATGTATAATATTTGCATGTACAAGCACCGAGATGCAAACATGAATAAGTATAATCAAGTTATAATCGTTTTTAGATTAAAGATTAATATTACAATTTGTTCGAAACAACGATGTAAACTGAATAAAAATTCATGAAATTTAACATATGTAAAATTATGGTTGAACAAGAAAAGTATTTAAAAAAAAGTGTCTTTTTTATATAATATACATATAAATAGCATAGAGTATAGAAATTCACAAGACTAAATATTTAAGAAAATTAAAAAAATAATAATAAAAGAAGTAGCTACTAAAACATTTCAACAAGCTCTTTTTAAAAACTATATGCTTTTTTCACAACACAATGATTCTATGCAATTTTTATTTACCTTTTTATACCATGTATTTTAAATTAATTCAAAAACTATACTTTTAGTTTTTTATCTCAACGAACGTGTACCTTGTATGACACCCGTTATTTTCCTAACAGGTATCATGATAATTAAATTAATTATTAGTGTGTCAATTAAAATTTGTTTCATTTAAAATCTAATTCATATTATTTATTTCCATCTATTTTTAAATTTTTTAAAATATTTTTATACTTATTTAGTGTATTTACTAAAATGCCCTTGGAACTTCTAATTAACTACGAAAATGTCATTTGGCATTATATGGACTAAAGTTACATAATGCACCTAACTCTCACCTACTTGTCTCCTATTCTCTAACCTTTTCTTTCTTTAACCGGGCCCTCCAACAAAGAAAATCATGTCTTTCTTTTCTTTTCTCTATGCAACACTTAGCTCTCTCTCTTCCTCTTTGAAACGTCTCCCTCTCACTCTCTTCTTCTTCTTTCTTCTGCTCTCTAAGTCTGAGAAACCCAACTCCATGCTGTTCAAAAGTCTCTATGCCAAAGTTGAACATGAGCTTAATCCTTTGATCTGATGACTTAAAGTTTTCAATGTGATTTTGAGGTAAGATTTTTAGAAAATGAATCCAGTTTCATCTACCATCTTCGCTTCAAATTTACTCATTCAATTTGCTATATAATTGAGTTTTCATGAAATATTGATATACACCTATCTTGTTGTTCCCATAGCGTATGTGTAGAAAAAATGAGTTTCTATGTCTACAACAGAGGTTATATTGTTAATTTAATTTCATATGAATGTTGGAAACATATTTCAAAAGTTTATCACATATTAGCTTGATGTACGGAAGAGATTTCCATGGTTTTAAATGAAAAAGTTTGATATAAACATGTTTTGGTTTTGGTTTTAAATAAACTTTGAATTTGTGACCTTTGATTGTGATTTGCATATAGAAATTCAAATAAGTTTGTTTATTCACATCTTAACATGTTTTCAAAGTGTTTTAGACGAGTTTTATACATTAAAAAACTAACTTGGAGTAAAAGAATTGTTTTAAAACACAATCTGTCCACTTTGGGACAACTTGGGTAAAACCGAGTTCTAGTGAGTCGTGGTCAACCATGTATAGTATAGTACAGTCGACCACACTGAGCAAAATCGACAAGCTGAAACAGCAAACAGGTTTGGCATGCTAGATTAGGAGTTCGGCAAGCCGAACATCGGTAGTCCAAACTCAACAGTTCAACAGGCCGAAGTCTGAACAAGACTGGCAGGTCAAATCTTGGAGATCAATAGGCTGCCAGAGGGTCCAAAAATAGCAGTTTTGTTTGGTAGGGTGGAAACAGTTGATCGGTAGGCCAATTGATTAATCCAAACACACATGTTTTTATCATTTTGTGTTACAAAATGTTCCAAGGATTTCATACAAATGATTGTGGCACACTAATAAGAATAGATGGTAAATTGGTATGATTATGGATTAGGAATTTAGTTAAAGTATGTTTATTTTATACGTCGTAGGATAACGAAGTACTTGGAGTTTACATGGCAAACTTAGTATTGTGAGCTGAAAGTTATTAGTATGGTATTCACTAAGAGGTAGGGATTCTATTACTCATCTTTTATGAGGTCTTTATGAAATTAAAATTGGTTATTTACATTACAAGATATATATATATATGTGTTGAACTGCTATTATATGAATATCACATATGAGACAATGACATAAACTCGTCCTGTATTGTAAAACAAAAAACATATTGATTTGACACATGTTGTTATAAATTGAAAAGCATAGTTAGGAAAACTAATTCTATGAATAATGAATGATTATAGAGGAATGGTAAAACGTGAAGAAGGCGACGGTTACATCATTGGGTACGAATCCCCTAAAAGGTTAAATAGGGGGAGGTAATGACGCTCTCTTGGGTTGAAAGTCCTAGAACGCACTGTATAGGAATCGACTTTGTGGGGATCCAAGGCTTAATGTCCCCTCATTGGATACCCTTGGAATGATTGTAGGGTGGTCAAGCATGCCCATTCTATTGCACGGTGGATATAGATGAGCATAATTGAATCTTGAATTAATATGTATACATATATGTATGGAACTTGGTAATAATGATCATAAAGTATCCACCAAAATTGAACATGATAATATTAATGAATAATATTGAGAACTAACTAACCATGCAAGTTTAATGTCTTAATGAATAAAACCTAAAGGTGAGTAATATTTTTCCCTACTGAGTATGTTGTTGCTCATTCCCCTATATTTATATCTTTTTAGGACTCACAATATGTGAGGTGATAACAAGAAACATAGTTGATGAAGCTATATAGCGGTATACAATGGAATTGCTTTATTTATTGAAGAATGTTATCATGATAACGTAAGCATTGTATGTTATTTTTTGTGACTATATTAAGTTGTGTTGAGGGTCAAAATGATGATTTGACAGTTTTATATTATTAAATTTAATGTGCTATATTAAACTGTGGTTTACTTGTTGTTTATGTTTTTATTTTGATTTGACAGTTTTCATTTAAGTATCGAGCAAACTTGTTTTTAAGATTTATTTTTATTTTGTGATCTTTATTTTATTTATTAAAAATTGTTAACCCCTACTTAGAGACGTTACACCTTCATATTAGATTAGATATACAAATTTATACCATTTTTGAGTCAACCTCAATTTTAACATGTAAAACACCAAAAATACCCTCAAATAAAGAAATAAGAAAACATTTTAAACTTAAAAATGCTATGAATTAAGGGATTGAGGTACCTTAGAAAATGGGTTTTGTGTATTTTTGTTCTTCTTATTTTTAAAGTTGTTTTAGTCTTTATTTTGTTTTATTTATGAATAATTTGATCATTTTAAATATCAAAATCAATTGTTGACCGATATAATGTGTAGATTTGGGTATTAAATCTAATCTAAAGATATAAATTCAATAAGATAAAAAATTAAGGTACATAGCTTGTGAATAAATCTAAAACATAGAAGAATAAAAAGACAAATATCTCTTTTTTTTTTTAAATCCATTGATTTTGGTGTCCATTTTACCTTTTTTTATTTGAATAAATTATGAAGAGAAGACAACTAATATGAAGGCAAAAGAATACATATCAACTACGTTAGAATCCTTCTACAAACGTGTCATCTACCAAGTCTCTAACAGTATATCTCCAATAATAATAATAACAATAATAATAATAATAATAATAATAATGATGGGGTAGGAAAATTCTACAATAAAACTCTTTTTTCCTCTACTATATTTGGATATAACGGTTAAAATTAAACGAACTCATATTTATTTGAATAAGTTCAAATACACCAAATTAAAAAATGAAAAAAAAAACCAAAAATAGAGGAAAAAACGGAAAAACAAAGGCCATGGTTGCCAGTGACTTCTTGGTGGGTGGAAATTGCCATCGGCATTTCCAAATCTCGACAAAGGTCGAACCATGGGTTGCTGGCAATTCCACATTGCTCACGGAGAAGGTTGTGATTGTGACCACCGTAAGTGGCTACAAAGTTGAGTCTTCTCCTCCACAGGTTGCTGGCGGATCGCAACGGGTTGGATCTTGTCATAGGTCATCCCGATCTAGGGGGTGGGAATCATCGTCAACACGTTGATTCTTCACGCATCTCGATCCGAGTTCTCTAACACTATCGAGTTGATGCAACAACCTCTTCCATCTCCGATGAAGCCAATCTCAACCACAAGATTTTTGGCATCTTGCAAAGATGGGGTCGGGTCATGATTCTGTCGCTTGGAGGTCAACCCGTTATCAGTTGATTGTAGTGAGCTCAGAGCGTGCTAGAGGCTACCGCCCCTTTGCCATACAAGGATGACATCGATGCCCCTTATCGTCGATCAAGAAGACACTCCCATGGGGTTATTTTTTCTCCATTTTGTTTTTTTCTTTTTGTTAATTCATTAGTTTTTTAATTTCAATTTTGATTGTATAAGGGAGAGTCCATTGTAATATGATGGAGTTGAATGTTTAAACTATTAGTTTAGATCTAACAGATAAAAAAGTGAGTCTTATAGAATAGACCTTCTAAGAGGATCTTCTCATAGCATTCCCCATAATAATAAAGTTCAAAAATAAAGTAAGAAAGCAATAAAAAAAAAAAAAAAAAAAGAGAAGAAGTACGTTTCTTTGGAGCAAAATTATTCCAAGTGTTTTTCTTTTTTCTTCGTTATTATTATTATTATTTGCCAAGTAGCTATATGGAATTGATGTGGAAAAAAACGTAGCCTTTTGCAGATTTTGTCCCTACTTGACATCAAATCTTGGCTAAGGATTTGGTAACTAGTTAAGAGATTCAAAATATAGGGCCAGCATTGAATCCCCTAAGAGAGAAAACTGATGTGATGAGGCGATGTGAATGGCAACGTGACATTTCAATTACCACCTTTCATTTGTTATATTAAAAAAACAACAGCTGTCAGCTGTGTCTCCCCTTGGGTTTTGGAGGTTTTTGGTGGGGGATGTAGGGGAGTCTTGATTCGTCTTGTTGGGCGTCCGACTCTTGTTTTAGCATGCACATTACATATACACAGACGCATACACACACACACACACACACACACACACACACACACACATATATATATATATGCAAGTGAATGTGATGATGGGAATGTCGTTAATTTTGATTGGTAGGGTCGGTCATGCTCTCAAGGACTTCACATAAATCTCACGGATTTGATTTATGGCATGAAAAAAAGGGTCATATTATCCCCTCATTTGGCTGGCCAACTCAGACTGAATTCTCAATCAGAGTGGTAAATCAAGTTAAATTCGTGTTTGATACGCACCAAGTCTGCATTTGTATTCCTTGTTCAAGCTGAGTTTGAACTATCAAACTCAGAGTTTAGCCCCCTCAATTTCAACCTCTTAAACCATTTTGGAATAGTAAAAATATGATTATTCTCTCTACTCCCCGTATTTATCCAAACGCAAATTCGAATTCTATTCTTTATTCAGATTTCCACTTAACAATACAAACCAACAAGTCAAACATATTCATACTAAATATTTACAATATCCAATATATTCGAAAGATATTGACTTGAATCCACAATAATTCAACATCTAGTATCCACCATGTTCCTTATTGGTAACTGCTGGTATCCAACATGATACCTACCTGTTACCATCAAAAACCACTGTAGTATCGACCACCGACTCATATCTACCATTATACCTATCAATAACTACCGGTATCAATCATAATACTAGTCACTAATAGGTCACCATTAGTATTCACTGAAAACCTCCAATATCAAGAGTAATACGACCTATGTCTTTGCCGAAATACTTGAAAAAATTAGAGAGAAAACCATAGAATTAACAAAAACATTATCAAATAGTTATTTTAATCAAAAGAACACAAAAGAAACAAATCATTAAAAAAATCCCAAAGTAGCTTATTTCTCATAAAAAAATCACAAAAGATCTAGTGCTCAAAAATATGGCCTCGGATTACACGTGCTTATCCCCTTAGATCTTCTAGTGCTCACAAATATGGCAGGAGCTTTACAAGGCGCCTTGTGTTATGATTAGTGCCGTAAGAACTAAATATACTTTATGTGTATTTATGACATTTTTATGAAATAAAAATAATGTGAATATTACATGTATTAATAATGGTCCTCATATTGCTTTCATAATAATGATTCTATATTAAGCTAACATGTGATCTAAGACTATTAGAACCAAATCTTAGAATTAGGTATATATGGAGCTTATATGCAGATTTATTCAATTTGAAGATTAATATTCTAAATATATAGTCTGTCGTCTATGAATAAAGCCAAGCACTTTATCCATGATAAGGCTCTAATGGGACCAATGTCCAATTAAGGAGGCAACCTATCTTGGCAATTAGTGTGGATTGATTTCGTGATAGATACATTGGTATGATAGACCTAATAGTGGTCATACACCTGTCACACATCAGATTAGAACTAAAGTGTAATGATTTAATAACAATTTTGTTTCACTTAAATCAATTCACTTTGACAATCATCTATGTCATTTTAATCTTAAAGTCGATTCATGACTCCATATTTATAGTTTATATCTTTCAAAATGTCAAAGGTAGGAGTTTTGATGAAGAAGACTCTATTGTCGGTATGTTGTAGATAAAACCTATATTCAATAAGACACAATCCATGGATACGAAATTTGTAGCTCTTTAAAAAAGCGTTAATGTTATCCTACAAAGGTATTATGATCAGGGGTTGGAAAATATAACAAGTCTTGATCATTTGGATACATATCATAACCAGATGATATTCTTTTTCTATGTATTACAAAAGGAATCAATTTTCCAATGGTAAAATTATAAAACTTTGAGATAAAATAATTGAATTGTAAAATCGAACTAAGTTTTTAATTTTATTATGGATAACCTATGAAGATACACATATTATGAGAGGTAATGGATAAGACTAATATATTATTAGAGTCTCATAATAGGTTCGTTATCAAGAGTGTAGCTTCAGGTCTATAATGGAAAGACACCAAAGTTAATATTAAAACAGAAAATAATTCAAGGATTAATCTATCTATGTTTATTGGAGCTTGATCATATATATCCATTAGGTTCTAATGTCAATTATTAATTCCTTCATGACAAATCAGACAAGTATAAATTACCATCGATAGGAAAGAAGTATGCGCAAGTCGGGCCACTATGCTTGATGGGTCGTGTAGAACACAATCAAACTCAGGATTGTTAGTGGGTGCAAACTTACTAAGGATCCGACACACTCTGCAATTATTTGGGAATTGTTAATTATTTAATTAATTCTAGAAAAAATAATTATCCAAATTGATTATTGAGATTTTAGAATATTAGTTATTTAGATTTGGTATTTAAATAATTAATATAAATCTTAGTTGTATTTGAATAAAGAATAATTATTAGTAATTAGTACGAGATTACAACGCCCTTTTGCTGCTTTTGGCATTCCACTTGGGATGAAAAGCATGGGCCTTCCTCTTGAAAACTCTTCTCTTCAACTACTTCCCCTTCTCTTCAAGCACTTCCCCTTCTTGTTGCCGCTCCGTGGGTCCCGCCAACCTGACGTAACTTTTTTCGTGTTGTGGGATTCCTTCTTCGTCAAACAGAGACAGCAGCAGATAAAACAAGAGCAAAAATGGCTAATGGTTCTGTTATACAAAACTTTCTTTACCCCGGGCTTCCTTCCCTCGCTTAATCGGAATCTCACTCTTTAGTTTCAATGCTAAATGGGAGCGTAGTTCAATGGCAGCTTTCTTCCTAGAAAAGTAAGTTCGAGGCAAAGGCGAAGCAAAGGCCCGTCTCTGCTGATTCATCCTAAGATGGTACACTCGAATTATATTATTTAAGTACTTATTGCTTACCAAAGATCCTATTTCTACAATTGGGATGTCACCAGGTTATTAAAATAAGTCGTGGTTTTTATGGTTTTCCATGTTATAATTTTTATACCAATTCGGTCAATCCATAATGGATTTAGACTGTTATTTTCAATAATAGAGTTCTAATTCAAATTAAAATTTGTTTGAATTGGAATTATCCTAGACAATGAAGTAAATCACAAATATCCTTATCTATGAAGAGTGAATTTTAAACTGGGGTTCATTCTCTAGATGTAGAGGTAGCAATAAATGTGTTCATGTTACGTTCATGTCAGTATGTTTACAGCACAACACGTTTAACCCCAAAACAAACACGACGCAATTAATAAATGTGCCAGAAATGTAAACACAAACACGACACGCCCATAACGTGTGTAAAACAGCACAGCACGATTAACACGATTATTAAACATACTGTGACGGGTTGACACGATAACAACACACATATGACATGTTTATGACCCAGTTAACTAAAAATTAAAAAAATTAAAAAATTAAAAAAAAAAGCCAATAAAAAAATTAACAAAAACACAATATCTAACTAAAACTAACCTACTATAAATATTTCAAATATTTTTATTTTTAAGTTTAAATGTGTTATAAATGAGCAAGTAGTATCGTGCAATGTCGACATGTTTACGGCTCGTTTAATTAAACATGTTAAGGCGTGTTAGGCGTGTTAGCACAAATCCAGTCTGTTTATTTTTATGTTATTTGTGCCAACTTATTTATGGCCCAATTAATAAACGTGCAGTCCAAACCCGTTTATCTCATATTATTTTCATATCATGTCATCGTGCCGTGTCCGAAGTTGCCGACCCTATCAAGATGGCTCTAACTAGAAGATTAACCTCACTTCCTAAGAAGTTTTTCTCCTGATTTCTAGATAGACTTTTGATTTTTTTCTACTACTTCTATATATGAGGTCTGTTTTGGGGGCTTACTAAACTGCTTTTGGCTTCTTAAGTCCAAAAGCTTCTTCTAGAAGTGTTTGGAGGATCTGTCAAAAGTGTTTTTTCTCTCTAGAAAGGATTTCTGTAAATGCGACTAAATATGGCTTCCATAAAAACTTCTAAAATAGACTTTAAAACTTATACCTGAGTATTAACAATACGTTATAATCTCTAATTATAATATTTTTGTAACTATTAAAAAAAGATTTAAATCATTTTGACCATAAAAGTTCTTGTAAAAATATGAATCCAAACATTTATCGAAATGCTATAACTTTTCCTTCTTTTCTTTTACTGGCTAAAAGCACAAGTAAAAACTATATCAAATGGGCCCATAGAGGCCCACAGTCGTCATTTATTCTCAAAACAACTTTAAGTGCAAATTAGAGAGTTGAGCTTTAACTCCTGAATACTAAAGTGGTTAGAAGGAGTATAGTTGTGGTGGACATTTTTAAATTGTGCCCCACACGCAAAACAATGGCATAGAAGACTTGATAATAGAGATCCTTTAGAGAAGATTTGTTCAGTCGAAAACATTGTTTCCAATCTCTTACTTGTATGTTTAATTTTATTTAATTTCTTATTTATAATAATACGACTTAGATACTAAGTGATGTAAAACTTCATTGCTTCACCAAACCAACTTCGATAGATTGGCATGGATATCCTTCACAGGTGTACAGAATAGTCGCAGCCCAACACTCTTTAGATCTTGCTGGTGCTTTAGACTATGACAGTTTGCGCTCTCATATTTGACCGAAGCTCGACAAAGAGTTGTGACAAACTGCGCTCTCAAATATGGTTGGAGCTTGACAAAGAGCCATGATGACTGGCACCAATCTATTTCATGGATATCCAGAGGTCCTCGTTGGGCGAGGGCAATGACATCATATTTTTAGCATTGGCCCTTTGCCAGTACAATCGACCGATCCTGTCAGAAATAAAATGGGAAAAAAAGGGTAACGATAAATTAAAAAAAAAAAAAAGCTTTTTTGACTTATAGTAAGATCTCAGTCGTAAAAAGGAATATAGAACAAATTTCAAAATTCTTTAAGAAAAGAAAACACTAAGATCCCTATAATAATTGTTATGTTGTTGTATAATGTAAGGTAGTCTTTGGTACAGGGGTTCTCATAGTTATGAACCCATAAATTTAGTTTAAATGGGCATTTGGATGAGTAACTTAATGTGATGTTTAAATTTATACAAAACCGGTTTTGAAGAACCTTGTGTCTCTTCCTTTTTAAGTCAATGGTTTTGGACCAATTTGTTATAATAAAAGTTAAAACCATGGCTTTATTGTTGGTTTCCTTACAATTTTTATATCATCGAAACATCAATTCCTCGATAAGATGTTTTACTCTTTGTTTAGACCTTTATATTTTTAAGCATCATTGCAACACAACCATTCAAACCACATAAGTTCAACACCACTAATTAAAATTAAAATATTCAAAACTACACTGCACTCACCTACTAAACAAACCCAAAATATAACAATTATTGTCATAATTACTATCTGGCTTTACTATTTTCAAAATATTTTAAAAATATTATTAAATTTCAATTCCATTACAGTATTTTGTTTATAAAAATAAATGATTGCCATGCTCTTGGGTCAAGTGATTAGGCATAAAAGTAGGAGGGAATTTGTATAAGAGAAAATTACACCCTGTCATCTTTTTCCTTCAACATTCTATTTACGGCACAAAAGTAAATTTTAAAAAGTTTATGCCACAAATAAAGTCCATGCCAGAAAACTACACTTCGAATAAAGTTTATGATTGAAGCTAAAGATGACTGGCTCTCTTTGTTGAGGAGCAATATCCACCAAGACATGAAAATATCCCACCGAGACAAAAAAATATATATATCCCACCACTAGCTCCTACGGATCGGAGCGGGAGATGACTCGTTTTTTTTTTTTTTTTGAGAAAACATACCCTATCTAAACACGAAAAATATCCCATCTGGACATAAAAAATATCCCATCAGGATTGTGACATAATAAGTTTTCATATTACATGGCATAAATGAAAATTTAATTTCCAAAGGCGAATGAAAATATCCCGTTCATAAATTTCATCTTTAAAAACTTACTTTTTATAAAGATTATAAATGTTTAAATGAGGTACAATTTAAAAAAGTAATATAAATAGTAATATGGTATAACTTTTTTCTGCTCATTTGGTATCCAAGGTTATATTGGATTGAAGTGTATAGGATAAGATGAGATTAGATTATTGTAAATAATCCTATCCAATGTTTAGTATTGTCCTTTCAGGATGGGATTAAATTTTAACATCACTGTTTAAAAAAAATCAATTGATTATCACTTTTAGATCCATTATTTCACATCTCAAAATTCGAAAAGAAATTACAAAAACCTAACAAACTAACAGAACTCATATTTGAAAACAAAGGGAAATAGATTTTCTGAAAAGAAAGAAAACTCTTACCTCGTGAAATATCTCAGATGGAGGATCGAAGGGAAAGAGAGAGAGATCTGGGAAGTTGGAGGGGAGAGAGGGTATTACATTAGATGCGGAGGTCTTTGATATCGTAATCTCGTGCTTTGGGAGGGGATAGCAAAATCATCTCATCGGCGGATTAATTTAGAGTGGGATAAAACTAATCTTGTCTAGTCCTTTAAAAAATTATGAGCAAACATGGGATTATTTTGCTTATCCTAGTTTTGTGCATTTATCCAGTTCAATTTTGCAGACCAAACAGGCTATTTAAGTATAGCATGAAAAAATACTTTTTTAAAAGTGTGGTATAACATGTAATTTTTTCAAAAGTAAAATGACAAAGCCCATAGTCACCTTTTTCAGGCCAAGTTTAATGGTCAGCCACAAACGAACCAAACAATGATCGAGTTCTATAGGCAAATAGCATTTTTTGAGAACTCTTTTGAAGTAAACGGTATTTTAAAAAAAAAATTCGAGATAAGTATGATATTTACACTGCTAATATAGGTTCATTACAACTTAAATACTAAAACCAAAAAAATTATTTCACCAAAAATATTTATGTTATTTACTTAAAATATTTTAAACTATACTACTTTCTTCCATAAGTTAAAAAACATTATTTACTGTAATTTTTCATGCAAATATACAGTTGTCTCTCCTATATTTGAGGAAAAAAATCATAACTCTTCATTTGATATCTAATTGAGATGATTCTTTTTTTATTGTATTTCTTATTAAGAGAAGAATAAATTAATATTCATATTCCATCTTTTTTAAGATCATTAATATTAAGATTTTATTAGATTTGTTAATAAATCAAAAACTATTTTCACTACCTCTCTAAACATAAATTCCATTATTCCATATTCAGATTAAAAGTTAAAAATACATCAAAACGCCAATTTGGATAACAATTCAAATCACTAATTCAAACCCTAATTCAAATCATCCAACTCAAATCAAATCAATAATTCGAATTCATTTACCAAACGTTTAAACTATCTTACTTTAGATCAATGATCTAAATTTTATATGATTTAACGGTAAGATTAACTATTTTCACTATCTCAACAATTTAGATTAATGTGGTGTTTAGAAGGATGGTGGGAACTGGTTATGGAAACCACTTTTACTGTAGCATGTGAGAGCTTTACAATGTAACAAATTTTTTTATTGTTACTGTAGCATGTGAGAGCTTTATACTGTTTATAATTGAGTTTGCGGTGCGAACCGTGGTTTCCACCACTATGCCAAACATGGGGTAAATGTTTTATCATTTTATCTTAAAGATTAACAGAATTGGTGATATGGGCTGTTACTGTAATTAAATTTGAGCAAAGAGGTGTCACAATTACTTTTTGACAAAAAAGAAAATTCTAAATATGCCATCCTTGGACAACTATATTTAGGAAGATCTGCAAAGTTGACTTTTCCAATATTTTTTGTTACAGTACATTCATGTATCAAAGGAGCTTTAACGTATCGGCTGGTTTCTGCAACTCTTTTCCTCAAATCAATAGAAAAGAATTCATGTGGAACCGTGATCATGTTACACGAAAATAATCCAAAGAATTTTTTCTAAAAAAAAAGTACCAAGATAATTTAAGTAGCGAAAGTATTGATCTTGAAAAATCTACATGGTAAAAGATAAATAGCCTAACTTTTAAGAGCCTAACTAGGTAGTCCACTATACAATGTCAAATTAATCATCGATAATTATGTAAAATTAAGTTTTGAGTATATATATATATATATAACCCCAAAAGGGAAATTAAATACCATTTGCCTCTGGTAATGAACCAAGCCAAGCTGGTGGAAGCATCCCTGTCTGCTCATGAACAATCAGTAGCAATGGAGGCAACATACTATAAACCCCAGCAATACCCTTCATTGGCCCACCATTCAGCTCCTGATTATCACCGTCAAATTTGTTGTTGCCTTGTGACCAAAAGCTAATTTTCAGTTGAAGACCGTTTATCGCCCGCGCGTTGATCTTAGCAATCTCTTGGGATGTGTTGTTCCCTCCCAACTCCTTCATTAGTGTGTTTAAGTGTATTCTCTCGGCGTTGGCTGTGGCGATAATTCCTTCAGCTTCCTGTCTCTTGGCGTAAAAATCGCTATCCGCAGCTTGTTGCCTTGCAAAGATGTTAGCCTTCGCGCTTGCTTTCTGTGCCGTAGCAGCCTCTTGCTTCTGATACAAGCCAGCATCTGCTGCTCCTTGTCGCTTGTAAAGCTCCTAATTTGCTTCTTGAACCTATCTATAGTGATCAAATTAATTACAAAAGCGACAAAAGTGAAACTAACATTGAAAATGAATCGACGTCTTCACGTAACACTTTTCGTGACATCTTTTGTATTTATTTAGACACAACTTTTTGACCAATATATACATAAATGCAAATTTGTGGTATGATTAAAAATTTTCGCTATTATATGTTTAGTTGCGGGATTTTTTTAGTGTGATTAATTTGCTAAAAATCTCGTGGCTCGCTAAAAGTTTTAGGAGCACAAAAAATTTGTCACAATGTATATTTGTCGTAAGGTTGTGACTAACAGTGGTTCTCAATCACACAAAATATTGTGATCAAGGTGTTCCAAGAAAATGTTGAGCCATGGACGGGTTTAAGAATATGTAACTTACCTTGATCTCATAATCCAACGTAGCCTAACTTAATAAGTCCGCCCTCAACTTCTCAGTTTGAGTCTCTGACGTTTTTAGCCTCAACGTTCGCCAGACGAGTCTCCTTGTAGTAATTAGCCTTCTTTGTTGCCAATGTGTTGCCAGATTCCAGCACAACACCTTCCTTTTGTTTCTCAAATATTTTCAACGCGGTCTTCACCCTAATCTCTTCCTTCCTGCCCTCTCCAGCCCGTTGCGTTTTTATTATCTTAGTTTCTGAATCAATCTGTGCCGCATTCTGCGCAGTCTGCGCCTGCCTAAGCTTCTCACCCATGTCTCCTTTCATCGTGGCTTCAGCCACATCAATCTGTAAAATGTGACAAATATAGATTATACATAGGAAAACAAATTATAAGCCGATATTTTAGCTGGTAAAAAATCACGTTAGAAACACTATATAGTAAACTATCAATAAAGAGATAGTAACATATAATTACTATATTTGAAGATAGGATGTATATATATATATATATATATATATTTGTATATATAATAGAAATTCGGTTTGTACTATGGTTGTAGAAAATCATTGGTTATAACTAGAGTTTTGGTTAACTATATTTAATGTAATGTCTTATAGACATATAGAAGTACATGGCGAAGACTTTTTTTGGCTTGGGTAGATTAGATTCCACTTGTTATCTTTAATTTTTCTTGATAGAATGACACATGTTATGTAACATGTATTAATTTACAAAAGAAAAAAAAAGTATACGTACCTTTGTCTGATTAGCAGTCTCGGTCTGGATCTTCTTTCCAAGGTAGGAGAAGTACTCATGGCCCTTAACATCAACAAGCTGTTTGATGTTGGCATTGTAGATGAGAAGGCCAAACTTATTAAGCTCAATCTGAACCTTGTCCAAAACCTCCTTTAAATTTCTTAGTGCCCTTGAAAATCTCCTCCATAGTCGAGAACACGAGCCTCGCCCTCGATGACACCCTGCACGAGTTCCTTGACGTCTTCGGAGTCCTTGCCGTGCCGGGAGATGAGCTTGGCATAGAGGAGGAGGAAATCCTTGTCGTCGACATAGGGACCGATGGTGAAGACGGCCGGGAGGGAGAAGAGGAGCTTCTCGGCCGACATGGCGATCACTTGGAAGGTGTAGTTGACAGGGGAGACGTCAAAGCAAGTGCGCTTTTGCAAAGGCCATATGAAAGCCTTCTTTGCAAGCTTCAAAAGACTAGAGTCTCACGACATACTCTTTTCTTGGACTCCAGCAAATGAGTAAAAGCCCAAACAAAAAGATAGATGGACATGAGTCCTAACATTGTGGATCCAAACCAAAGCCTGCAAGAAAGCATTAGACATAGGCAAACAAGCAAGTGCATGTGATGGTGGGATAATGTTCATTTATAGAGTTGGACATTTTCTTGGGTCGAGCAAAGGCTATGAAATGCGTTCTGTAAGCCCATAGTCTCGTGGAGGCCTAGTGTGATGGCCAGGCACAGGCTGACCTTGAAGGCAAGTATATGGGATTTAATGAGACAAATGGCTCAATTTGTTTATTGAATTAAGAGAAAACTATATGTTATGTCACACTTTTACGACAATTTTTTTAATGCCATAACTTTTTTTCTTTTTTTTCTTTTGATTTTCTCTCTCCTCTCGCACCCTCTCGCATTTCTAACTTTCTCTCTCCTCCTCCTTTGTCTTTCTCTCTCTTCTTCCTCTAATCTTCCTCTTCTCCATTTCTCCTTGTCATAAAAGAACGAACGTGACCCACAAGCGACAAGCGACTAGAGGATAGCATTTGGAAGCTCCAATCTCCAAGCAACCATGGGCGATGATCAAATAGACGATGTTTGGAAGCTCATATCTCTACATGACCATAGGTAACGATCAAATGACAATTAGAAGCTCGGATCTCCATACGACAGGCGATGATTGAATGGTTAACTTTTGGAAACAATAGCGACTGGAGACGATCGAATGGCGTTTGAAGAGCTAGTGTTTTGAAGTTTGGATCTCTACATGACCACAAGTGATGATCAAACAACGATTGGAGGCTCAGATTTCCACATGAAGAGAGATGATTGAACAATTGGTGTTTGAAATCTCGAATCTCTGCGCAACCCATTGACAACGATCACAGCCACTACCATCGTCGTCCTCACTATTCAATTGCCTCAAATCAAATTCCCAATTATAGCCACCGTCGTTGATGTCCTCGTTCGTCAATTGCCTTAGATAGGCCTTTTTTTAATGTCAGATCGGGCTACTATTGTGACACCCGTTATTTCCTAACGGGTATTAAGATAATTACATTAATTTTTGATGTGTTAATCAAAAATTTGTTTCATTTAAAATCTATTTCACAATATTTATTTCTACTTATTTTTAGAATTTTTGAAAATTTTCTATACTTATTTAGCATATTTACCAAAACGTCATGGTAGACCATCCTTTATTGTCCTTCATGTGTAATGGTTAAAATAAATAAATAAATAAAAGATAAGACTTATCAAATAAGTCACATGCCTTGGTTCCCCACAAAGGCCTTATTCCCTTTCTTTTCTTTCTGAGTCTCCCAATAAGACTATTCACTCACATATCCAAAGCCACCGACTCCTAAAATATATCAGACAACTCATTTTTCTTCACATTTCATACCAGTTACCCTTTCTCTCCCCCTTTCTATTTCGTCTATTTCCTTCACTTTCTTAATTTGATCAAAAAGTTTCATCTCAACTCAGGATCTCTTTCTTCAAGCAAAAAGTCAAGCCTAATAACAATTTCTCAATGAAACAAGGTAGAGTTTCTAACCAAAAACTCAAATTCTACTCTATCTTCCCTTTATTCTAAATTACTATGTTTAGATTATATAATTGTTCTTCATTTCGTGATCTAGGCTTATGCTTTTATGTGTATGCAAATTGAATTGTGTTTGTTTTGAGTTTGAACAATTTCCTATTTAGATCACATTTTTGTAAAGTGCTGTAAAAATCAATGTTTGAGAATTTTAAACATGTTTTATGCATAAAAGTTTAGGGAAAGAGATTTACATGTTTTATTGGTATGATAATCTATGGTTTCTATATATTTTTCATGTTCTAGGATTTGTTAAAACCAGTCGGATTGAGCTTTGAAGCTCAAAATCTTTAAAAACATAAAACTGGAGTTTTCTAGATTTTGCCTCAATTAGTAGGCTGGACTTTGCCAATCGACAGGCTGATCGAACAATCCAAATTCGTATGTTTTTCATCGTTTTGTGTTACAAAATGTTTCAAAGATTTCATATAAATGATTATGGCACACTAATAAGAATAGTAAAATAGATGGTAATCAATGTGACTATGGATTAGGAATTGAGTTAAAATATGGTAACTTTATGCGTCGTAGGATAACGAAGTACTTGGAGCTTACGTGGTGAGTTTGATGTCGTGAGTTGGAAGTTATTAACATGGTATTCACTAAGAGGTAAGGATTCTATTACTCATCTTTTATGGGGTTTTGGTAAATTAAAATTTAGTTGTTTTATGTTGAAAGATATGTATATGATATTGTTGAATATATATGGTTATAACTATAACCTGATGATGTAGAACTCGTCCTATATTGTACAGTGAGGAACATAATGATTTGACACATGTTATAAATTGAAAAGCATGGTTAGAAAAACTAACTTTATAAACAAAGGTTGATTATAGAGAAATGTTGAGACATGAAGAGGGCGACGGTTTTGTCCTTGAGCACAAATACCCTAAAAGGTAAAATAGGGGGAGGTAATAACGCTCCCTTGAGTCGAAAGTCCTAGAATACACTGTGCAGGAATTGACTTGGTAAGGATCTAGGATTTGATACCCCCTTACCGGAACACCCTTGAAATGTTTGAAGGGTGGTCAGGAGCGCCCATTTGAGTTTCGATGAGTTAAGTAATACTCTATTGAATATGGATACCTAGGAATAATGATGAATTGTAACAATTATATATATATATGTATAAAACTTGGTAATAATTAACTACGGTATCTACAGAATATGATCATAATAAATCTCATAATTTAGATAATGATGAAAACTCACCATGTAGGTTTAATGTGGTAAAGAATAAAACTTTAAGGTGAGTAATGGTTTTTCCTACTGAGCATAGTGTCGCTCATTCCCCTATATTTTCATCTTTTCAGGACTCACTAAGTGTGAGGTAGCTTCAAAGAAAATAGTTGAGGAAGCTATGTAGCTATATTACGTTGAGATTGCTTCAATTATTAAGAATGTTTTGCATGATAATGTAAGCATCTATTGTTACTTTCTATAACTGTATTAGGATATGTTGAGGGCTAAAATGAGGATGATGACAGTTTTGTATTATAAAATTTATGGTGCTATATTAAACTGCGGTTTAAATTGTTGTTTATATTTTTGTTTTGTTTTAAGAGTTTTCAATTAAGTCTCGGGTAAATTTCTTTGATGTTTTATTTATATTTTCTAATCTTTATTTTTATTTATTAAAAACTGTTAACCCCTATTTAGGGGCGTTACAACAATGTTTACTATTTTTGATGTTGTTCTCAGATTTGAGGAAGCCTCAAATTGTCCTCATTGTTGTTGTTGCTACTGATGTGCTTTTTTTTTCTTAGTTTTTTTTTTTGGCAGCCAGTGATGTTGCCGATGCCGGAGACGAATTAGCATTAGTGAGGAAAGAGAGAGAGAGAGCGAGAGAGATAGAGAAAAAAGAAGGAAAAAAATATCTCACTAGGACACCAAAAAAATGTCCCAAAGGTTCATGCAGATATGTCTCGATGAGACATGTGGATATGTCCCAATGGGTTATGTAACATGTCCCCAAAAGACACGAAAAATATTCCAGAGGGATATGCAACATGTCTCACAAAGACATACAGACATGTCTCGATGGGACATGTAGACATATCCCCGAGGAACACAAAAAATTGTCTTGGTGGGACATGATGAGAACTTTTAACATTTTATGGTATAAATAAGAATTGAGTTGAAAAAAGTAGCATTTATGTGAATACCTCTTAAATTATAATTTGACTATAATTTGTAAATATTCTACATATGCCTCAAAATAATATTATTAAAATAATTATTATGTAACTGTATATTACAAATTATGATATTAAAATAATTACTATATTTTGAATATTGTGTTAAATTTTAATTTCATAACAATAATATGATATTTTATTGTAATTTTCTCAAGCATATGTGTAGTGGTCATTTTTGAGATTGCCATGAGCTTCGATGTTTGGTAGGAGGAAATGAAGGTTGGAGGGAAAAGATGTGTCGATTGGGAGATGGTGTTTTCTTTCTTTTTTTTTTCTTCTTTGTTATATAAGTAGAATCTCGTTTCCTAAACAAAACAAGAACAATAAATAGCTTTTGAAGGATTCTCAAACAAAAAGAGTCAATTACAGAGGACCAAAGATTAAAAAAAACAAAAAAAAGAGCAAAAAAAATATTGGAAATTATTTCAAATCATTAGCTCATCCAAATTACACTATTCATTCTTCATTGCCCATTTTCAGCCAAATGAATAAAGAGACTACTTTTATATCTGGCAATTACATATTGAAAAATAACCATACATTTGTTATGGGATGGGACAATGAGGTCTTAAAGCTTTTAATGTGACTTTGTAAAACTCGTCATTTTAGATATATATATATATATATATATATCTTTGAAGCGTATGGAATTTACTCCAAAAATATTGGATTTACTCATGATAAAATTTAGTAAATCCGAGATTTACCTGGAATTTATAAAATCTCAAATTTATGACATGAATGAATTTAATAAATTCGAGATTTTTAGAATTTATCTCGTGACTAAATTTGATAAATTTGAAATTTACTTTCCTTTGTGTATGATTAACTTCGGCAAATCTTAACCAACTTTACTCATAAAGCTTCAAAATTAAGTATATTTTCATAATATTTTCTAGTTTTTAATAAATAAACTTCTCTTTCTCTTACAAACCTTTTATAATAAAAACGTTGCTTATTAGAAAATATAATACGATAATAAAACATAGACTATTAGCTACAATTTCTCTGTCTTAAAAAAGAGATATTTTATCCTTTTATACTTTGCATTTTAGGTTTATTTAAAAACAATCTTATGTTTTTAAACTGATTACATACATATCTTCAAATTAGATTTAATATACAAAACTATACCTTATATTGGCCAATAATTGATTTTAATATTTAAAATAACCAAATTATTTCTAAAAAGAGAAAAAAACCAAAACTTTCAAAAATCAGAAGAAAAAGGAAAAAAAAGAGAGAGAGAGAAAATCTATTTTGAGGGTATCTTTGAGGATTTTCGAGGTTAAAACAGTAAGTTTTAAAGTTTTTCAGCCTTTTTACTTATCTTTTGAGGAAATTTTTATATAAAAACCGAGAGTTAGACAATGAAAAGATATGGATTTGTGTTCTAAATTTAATTATATACTTGATGAGATAAAATACTCTATATATATGGTTTTTAAGTAAATCTAAAATAGAAGCCATAAAGGTAAATAATCCAAAAACACAAACAAAAGCACCACAACAACAACAATTCCTCTTGAAAAATCACAAGTTACATTTCAGGTTATTTGGCATGAAACCCTGGTAGTACTCAAAAAGGATTTTGTCAAAGAGGGACACATATTCAAGGCACTACTCCATTGTAGCTTCAACCTAATGCACATGCCCTGTACTATATGTCGCTTCTAAATGTAAAACCAGTCCCGTGAACTGAAGGCCAATCCGTTAATGTGCCTTGTTTTTTTACAGTATCATGGTACTATATCTCTTTTAGTGAAGCTGGATCCCATCAGGCTTAGAGAATCTTTTATCATAGCACAGCTCACTTCAAAATGTGGATAAATCTTTGCTTGATAATGGATGGCCTTTTCTAGATAAGTATAAAGGAAATTCAATTAGTGAATAATTCAAAAGCACTCTCTTTCTAAATTATTTGTTTATAATGATGACCCACCTCCTAATAACTTGGTAATACAAAAAACTTTGTTGGAGATTTTGACTTCAGATTCTTGAAAAATTTGTGTTGACCATTTAGTATGTCTATAACTTGTACTAAAACAATAACACTTTTTTTTGGGGTTAAAAAAGAGGGCAATTTTTTATTTCGTCCTATCCATATTCGCTTCATCACTTTAGAAACTCCAAGCTCACGAATAAAACAAAAACCTGACTTAATTCTACTCAAAAGATGGACTCAATTCTACTTGAAAGATGAGCCTAATTTTTACCAATGCCACCACACACCTAATGATGCACAACATGTTACTCAGGCAAAGACCCTAAAGTGGAGCTGTGGAGTATCAAACTCTAAGCGCATTCTAAGAGAAGGAGGTAAAGGCATTTTTATCCTTGTATCAAACCCATTTGTGGTAAAACGATAATACCTAATAAGGTACGAATGCCTCTCCAGTCTCCACCATAGGTTAAAATATACATATAGATAGACAAGAAGGGATGGGTTACAGCGCAGGCTTTGGAATTGAGCTTGGTGCTTTCTTTTTGAGCACATGTTGAGGTGATACGTTGGATTCAGATAAGTCATAGAAGAAGGCACATGGCAATGCCCAAAGTCTCAATCAATTATCACATCTCCCATTATTTTCCCATTGCCCATGTGGCCATATTCCCCACTCTGCCTCTCCATAAGTTTTATTTGCTTAGTCCTTGTAGGATTTTACCTCATCCCTTGGATTTCATACTCAAATTGTGTGTCACTTGTTTTGAAGCGTTGATGAGAGTTTTACTTGAGTCCGTTTGGTTCGTAGGTATGAAACAAGTAGTTTAAAATTTTCTGTTTAATATAGGAAAATTGAAAAATGTAATTTAAAAATAAAGTTCAAAATCTTGAAAATAACAAAAAAGTACTCTTAAATTTAAAAAGCATTTTGAGTTCAAACTGTTAAGTCATGGTTTAAAATGAATCTTTAATTTTTTTTCTAAACGTCTCACATAAATATTTGAGTTAAGAAACTCATGAAAGAATGAAACAAATTCACCCTTAGTTTTTGTGTACTCTTGTGGAACTTGGGATAAGCATTGTATTTTGGGGGCTTATTTATTTATTTGTTTATTTATTCATTTTTAGCCAAGAGAAGTTGTTTTTCCCTTTATGATTTTGGGACTTTTTGGTGGGGCTCTTGGGAAATTGAGAAGTTTGATGTCATATTAGCCTAATTGTTTCTGTTTATTTGGGCCCCACAGGCTACAACTACCCATGTTACTAGCAGCGCTAGTATGGCGTACCGGAATCATTGGGAAAGTACGGATAAACCCATTAGATTTTGTTGTTTTTATGGACATGGGTCTATTGTACGTGGTTTCTTATGGCTGTTTAATTTGTGGATTTGGACTGAAAATTTGAAATTTTTGTGAAAGAAACACAATAACATATAGTTTCAAACCAAAAAGTGAGCATATTTCACTTTTATTATCCAATTTTAGCCTTTGTATATACTCTTACGAATTGAACAAATTCAATTTAATCATCTATGAACATCTAATGATGCAATCTAAATGCATAGTTAAATAGTTCGATTAGTCAGTTTGGAAGAAAAATTAATTTTAAATTAGAACTTGTTTTGACTTGAGAGATCACGCTATCCAAATTGATTTTCTTTTAGAGAGTAACCTTTGCTTTGCTCAGTCACATGCAATTAATTGATAATATATGTTTTGTGTTTTTCTTTTTATTTTTTCATATATGAAATAAAAATTATTTAGTATGTTTTCTAAGTATTTGAAAACATAAAAATGTGAATACCATATAAAACAAAGATGAATAAAAATTCATTAAATAATTTTATTATTATTATTATTATTATTCATTTAAAAATTATTTAGAAGGCTAAGAAAAAGCAAAATTAGTTATGGCAAATGTTATGTGCCTTCTGCGGGAGAACACGTCCCCTAAGTTTTGAACCTTTTGACCACTCGTATAAAAAGACCTTAGTTCTTTCTCAGGTGCCAATTCAGCTTCTTGGATTGATACCTGGGAAGGACTTAAGGCCCTCTTATACGAGTGGTCAAAGGTTCGAATCTCAGGGGACGCACTCCCCTCGTAGGAGGCAAATCCGAGCACAGGCCTTACCCTCAACATAAAAACATACCCTCTTATATCGCGAGGCAAATCCGAGCAGGGGCCTTACCCTCAACATAAAAACGTGCCATCTTATATCGCAACTATGAGCTTCAATTAAATAAATTGAGTTTTTTATTGGGTGTTCAAATTCTTAATCCTCCAACTGGGATCATATCCAATTTAATTCTTAATCCTCCAACTGGGATCATATCCAATTTTCATCATTCAATTATCATAATGAAATTGTAAAGTTACATTATCACAATAGGCGATTTTGGGAAAATGACATCAACATAGATAATGCTCTCTCACTTTTTTCTTGAAACTAGTTCACAGTAAAAAGACAATGAGCTATAATTTAAGCTGTCCACAACACCCTAAGAAACATCTATTTATAGCTGACATTGGCTTTGCACTCTTAGTCATAAAGAAAAGCCTCAAGCAACATACCCAACTAAAACCAATCCTCTTACCTTTCATTCTTTCTCTCTCTAAAGAGTTTGCTTTGCATTGCTCGCAATAACTATGGCCAGGCTTCTCTGTGTCATGCTTCTAGCACTCCTTGCCGTTTCCATGGTTGCAACTCAGGTAAGTTTTCTCCTTCAATTAGGTAGAAAAGCTTTTCTCTATAGTGCAACATTTAGTCCGATGATTGTTTTATTGTCAAAGGTATTAAATTTTCTACGATTCTGTTAAAGAATGAGGTATTGAGGTTGTCCCGTTATTTGTAGCCTTTAACTTTTCTGGTTGATTTGGCCGACCAATGCTATAATGTGTTTCCCTTTCGGCAAAACAGAAAAAACAATCACTCTGAACTAGAGTGTTTGACAAGGTGGTTAGAACCATTAGTTAGAACTGTTTTTACTTTAGCATGTGAGATCCTTGACATCCTTACACTGTAGCGATTTTTTTATTGTTACTGTAACATATGAGAGCTTTACATTGTTCATAATTAAAAAAGTGATCCAGACCATAACTGCCAAACACCCTTAACCTATGGCTAAATCTTTTCTTGATGAGCTAATTAATTTTAGCCTTCTTAATTTATAGGTTTGGGCAAAAGAAGCAGAACACCATCTAGACAGTGTAAGCTCTTTGCTCCTTTTTTTATGCACAAAATGCAAGTGAATTTCTTATGTAATGATCAATCAATCATCTTCGTCAACAGGGAAAATATGGACCTGGAAGTCTTAAGAGCTACCGTAAGTAATATTCATCATTGTAGCACTCCATTGAGCCCTTTAAACATTCTCTCTAGGCTTAATCGTGTATTGCAGTACGAGTCTTACTTGTCAATTTAGGAACAAAGATATTGTAAAATTGCAGTTTTTCTTAGTAATTGGTGCGAATCATTGCTCGTGATATAACGCTTAAAACATAAAATAAACCTCCAGAAGTGAGGAATTTAAACTTTATAATTCTGAGTCAGGTCAGGTGTGGATTTTCATTTTTGCTAGGTCTACAACCACAAATATAGCATTATGTTAGTGACACTACTATTAGGGTGGATTATTTGTTTTCCTACCAATTTAACATTTTTCCAATTAAATGAAAAAGGGCATGAATTAAATGTTTATAATTACTTGCTTATTATTTAATATCTATTTTTTTTCTTTTTGTTATGGAATTTGGTGAACAGAATGCCCATCAGAATGCACAAGGAGATGCAGCAAGACACAATACCACAAGCCTTGCATGTTCTTCTGCCAAAAATGCTGCAACAAATGCCTTTGTGTTCCTCCTGGCTTTTATGGCAACAAAGCTGTGTGCCCATGCTACAACAACTGGAAGACCAAGAAAGGAGGACCCAAGTGCCCTTGAACTACTATTTCTTCCTATTGTTACTTGGGATTTATCCTAATTAATTTTTAATTAGCACTAAGTATATTAATCTCATTGTTTGCTTTATCTAGCATTTTCTATTTGATCACTATTGTTTCTATTAATCTTATTGTGGCCAATATTTTGAAGATATTTGAGATTGTTGTACCCCTCAACTAATATATACAACATCCTATTTATGTCATGCAATTTGCTCCGCTTAAAAAGATGCTTAAGCAGAATCTATTTTCCAATGATTTTTTTGTTATATATATATATATATATATATATATATATGTATGTATATGTATACGTATATGTATATCCAATGGTTGTGGAATGTGGCATAGAAATGGATTACCTCTCTATGGGTGGATACTAATCTCTATTTTGAGCCTGTTTGGAATGCTTAAAAAAAGTTGTTTTTGGCTTATTTACTTCAAAAGTTCCTCTTTGATATGTTTAGATAGGCCCGTGAAAAGTAATTTTGATTTGTGTAAGCACTTTTAAGCAAAGCCAACCGTTTGGTGTTTATAAAAAAATGCTTGTAAAAAACTTTTTTTATTTACATTTTTTACCTTTAATTTAAAAATAACAAATAAAGAATTTTATTCGTATCCTTAAATTACACTCTTTTTGTACTAATAAGAGCTTTTAATTTATTTAACTAAACAGGTTCAAAAGCTCTTTTGAAATAAAAAAAAAAAAAGCATTTTTCTATACACTATATAAACACTAACTAAAAAACCAAGCTTATGCCTATTTTCTTCATTTTCTTAAAAGCAAAGTATAAGCTATTCGAAACCGACCCTTTGTTAAAGTCGAAGATTGGACAGCAATTTGTATAGTGGTGTTGGCTTTTATAGCCTTTTCTCTTGGGGGTTTTTTACAATACATGGTCAAATTATTGTTAAGAAATTAAAATTCAACACAATATTTAGAATATCTTAAAAATATCTTTAATTATATAGTAATTATTTTAATGATATCATATTTTGTGCGATAAATAATTTTAATAATATCATATTTTATGCAATAAAATTATATAGTAATAATTTTAATAATATTATTTTAAGAAATTTGTATAATATTTATGAACTGAATTATATATTAATTCAATAAATATAGTCGGGTTATTTGTCACAGTTCACCTATTTTTTTAAACATGAAATGGCTTACCAAGTTAGCCCATGATAGAAGAGGGGAACGTGATAAAAGGCCCAAAATACTTTAATTGTGCACTTTTTAGTTGGCCCATTTTCTAGAAAGCTTGGCCCACCTAGCAAAACTGCCATTCATCTAAGGGAAGTGTTAGAGTAAATTTGGAGATATGCCTACTTCTTTACTATAGCCATTGTATTTTACAACTTGTCTTTTTTTCATTTGATTTACACTTCTCATGGTCAAAAAGGTTAAAATAATCTCAGATAACACTTGTTTATCTAAATCGAACTCAAAATACTTCTAATCAACTATATCTTTATACTATTTAAAAGTGGTAAGTTTTAAACTTTCTCTTAAAAATAATAAACTTCAAAAACAATTCCACAGAAATGTATTTCTCAAATTGACATGGAGATGTTGGTAAATAGCGCCATCCATGTCAACCTTAAAGCCAATACGGAAGAGGATGATGCCAAATAACCTCAACGGTACGAGGAGCCCTAGAATAACCTTAACAAGGATGGCTATTTTGGTAGTTTGGATCTTGCTAGTTATGCATGGATCTTTCGTAATTTTAGAGGGTTTGTTAAGGGTTGCTTTGTTGTTTCCCTTGGTGTTTGTTTTATGTTAATTTTGAGGCGGAGTGGGTCGTTGCTATTCTTGCGATTAAGTACGTCTGGTCTTTTGCGTGGTAGAAGTTGTGATTGGAGAGTGATTTAGCTTATCTTGCGGATATCCGACTTGGATTAAGTGTTTGAGCTTGCCTTCTCTCATATAGATTTTGTTGCTACGCACATTTATTGAGAAGATAGTAGAGTGAGAGGCCCTTTGATCTTGCAGGCTCTAGTATTGTTACTCCTACAGTCAGTCAGGGCGGAGCTAGAAAATTAGTGAAGGGGCAAAAATATGACTAAACTAATTAAATGAGGGAGGCCTAATACAATTTTAAAGGGAGCAAAATGTAAGTTTTAAGGTTTGGAATATACAAAATTATTAAAAAGAAGTTTTATAAAATTCCATATACAAAATAATTAAAAAGAAGTTCTAAGATGACGGCTACCTACCCTCGTGCCTGTATGGCTCGGCGTTAGATTTTTCTTTTTTGTTTATTGTTGGTGATATTTGCAGCAAGTGTACTTGTAGATTTTGCAGATTTGTTGGGATGTTACTTTATATAAGCACGTAAACAGCACCTTTTTTTTTTTTTTTCTTACTAAGTTTTTCTTATTGGGTTTTACCAGCTAGATCTTTTATAAGACCTCGCAATTATAGGCTATGTCTAATCTATGTCTTCTGGCTTTATTTCTAGTTTACATTATTTTCCACTTTTTATTTAGTTTAATTGTTTTCAGTTTTTGATGGGTCCTTAGGCTGAATGACTTATAACTCTTTAGAATTATTTAGTACTTTTTTTTTAATTTTAATATTAATATATTGGGTAGATAGATGATGAGATATTAGTCTAGTTGAGATTTTCTAGTGTATCCTTTATTTCTTTTATTTATAGATTTGGACTGTTTACGGATTTATTTTGGATTACCTCATTTAAGTCTCATGAGCACTTTTTAAAATTATTTTAACCAATCGGTCGTTGTTTTGTTTTATTATCTACACCTAACCCCACCTAGAGGCCTTGCAAATTCCAAAATGCTGCCAGACCTGTTAATGTTAGGAAAATTCCAAGTTGTGTCATCTTACTAGGATTTTAGGTTTGTCATTCAATTTAAGATTCTTCATTGTTAATTAACCGGGTGTTTGGCAAAGTGGTGGGAACTACGGTTTTCACCACAAACTTAATTATGAACAGTATAAAGTTCTCATATGCTACAGTAACAATAAAAAAAATTGCTACAGTGTAAAACTCTCACATGCTACAGTAAAAGTGATTCTCATCACTGGTTTCTACTATCTTTCAAACACCCCATAAATCATTCAAAATATGTTTCTGACTAATAATTATTGGTTAGTTTGTTAAACCTACAAAGTTCGACTATATTGAATTTGTTCCTATGTGTTAGTGTGTGAATAGATGCATAGCAGCATTAGTTTCGTATTGATTGATTAGAAAGTGAAGTAACTTCCTTCACATAGAATTTATTCTTTGTGAATCTCATTGGGATGAACTTTCACAAAACAATAAAGATGATTTCTTCGGCCAACAAGTACTGAAAAAGTATTTTACTCATAGATATTTACTTTTTGACCATTATATTAAAAAAAAGATAATTTTGACTAGATTAAATCGTTTAAAAATGCACATTATTAGTAGAAATTCTCACCAAAAGTATATATCAAACCTTTAATTTGTCTTTTTTTAGTTTTTTTTTTCTAATGTTGATTTTCTTTTTCTTTTTCTTTTTCTTTTTTTTTTTTAAACCAATTGACTTGCAATTCACACGATGCTTGTCCTCCACCTTTTGCATCAACCAACAAAAATGTGTTAAAACTTCATGTTGGGTTGGTTGAACCAATTCTTTTCACCAAATTGAATATCTTGATGATTGAAAAGACAGCCATAGCTAGACTCGTGATTATTATAATCTACCAAATTCATTTTCTACATTGAAAGCCTTTTTGGAGTTTAATCTACCTCCTCTGTTAATATATATATATATATATATATATATATATATCCCAATAAGATTTTGACCCGCGAACGGGATCAAAACCCCATCAAATAAATTAGAGTTTTTACTTTATTGGTTGCGTTTGTATGAACCAAATTTCCACAATTTACAGCGGTTGTGTCCATGGAAAATCAATTGCCCTTTATTCCAGTTTCAAAGTTTTTGTCAAAGTTGCGTTGATAACCGATCGTTAAGGAGATAAATGGCAGACTGCAGCTTATTCAAAACTTCGAAAGGAGACAAAACGGGGAAAAAAACAAAGACAAAAACAAAAAAGGCTACCCTTACGTGAAGCCTGTTCATGATAAGCTTTTCTAAACTTCTGTTGATTGATGGCGAACATTAGGTGAATTGGAATTATCTAGTAAGAATGAAATACTTGTGAGTATTTGACGTGTTGCAGTAATATATATGTGTATTTATATATAGACGAGTTTTTCGTTTTTTGTTTTTTGTTTTTTTTTTTTTTTTTTGTCATCGTTAGTGGTTTTGTTAAATTAAAAACCAAAATGTCATCGTTAGTGGTTTTGTTAAATTAAAAACCAAAAAAAAAAGTTAGTGGTGTCTTCAAGCTTCTGTAAGCTAAAAATTACAGGTGAAATGAGAAAAGAATCTAACTTATAATTTCGTCTACTAGTTTCCAATTGTGTATTTAAATATGTGGAGGTGTATATATCTATATTCATAATTATACAAATATAGTTTAAATAATATAAATATCCATTTATGTATATGCATCGTTATATGTTTATGACCATTAGTGGTTATCCATCAAATTATACTAGTAAGATTTTTTTCAATGTAATGTTAAATTGATGTTTATAAACAATTTAATATTTGAGTGTTCAATGTAATGTTAATTTTCATATGCTATGTTAATATACCACAAATTTAGCATATGCTATATTTGTGGTATATTTGTCACCTAACATAGCATATGAAAAATTTGACATTTGATTCTTATTAGTTAATATATTGACTTTTTTTTTATCATTTTAACGTTATCACTTTTAAATAAGTTTAATATTAAAAGTTTACTTTTATAAGTTTTAAGGTTAATAATTATTCTTTGAATAAATGTTTAATAATTATAATAAAAAATAGATAAAAGATTAAAATAACATTGTACATTGAAGTATAGATTAAAAAGCACATCAAATAAAAGGGGATGAGGGGGGAAAGGGAATCTCCCTCCAAGCCCACTAAATTAATTAAATCCTCTAATATTGGAAGATTCAAAATAAAATCCATTAGACTAATGTTAAAATACTATTTTATCCAAAAAAATAAATTAATATTAAACAAGCAATACAATAATAAAAATAATTATCATTTATTTTTTCAATTCAGTCTTTTTATTAAACAATATAAAATATTACTATAATCTTTTAATAATTGATATTTTCGTCTTTTTATCTCTTTTCATCCCTCCGACAAAACGAAACTCAATTAAGTGTCAAATTAAACTTTTTGAAAAGATAAATTCCCCCAAGGAAAATATGTGTTATAATTTTATTCTTGCTAATAAGTAATTCAATTAAACGTAAAATTCAATTATACCTAAACTACATTGGATTCTGGTTTCCTAAAAATACATGTCCATACAGTGGTTGAAGCATGTCACATCAACATTAAAAAATAGAGTTCAAATTTCCCTATTACGATTTTGATGATAAAAAATGACCACAAATTGTCCTTTGGAAAGCAAGTATTAATTGTCACATCCTTGGTGGCTTCATAAACAAACTTAGCAAGCACACATGGCATTATCTTCTTCGTTTTCATAAAACATAGTAATTTATTTGGTAAAGACGCAGAGAATTGATTACTTCACTCTCATTGATGAGTAGCATACATCAAGCATTCCATCACGCTTCTAACAAATTGACCCTAGGATTAATTTGGTATGATGAGTCCAAACTCCCAATAAATTTTGCACGAGTTATTCTCATCCCTAAATCTTTTTTTTCACCGGGAAGGACCCCCCAAGATAGGCCTATGAAGGATCATGTGATGTATGAAGAGAGCGACCTAGGTAGTTTAAGGAGGCTTCAATAGTTGGAAATTTATATGTAACTTGCCTTTCTAGATTTCTTATGATAATTATACACCTTATGTTTGAAACATTGGTTCGAACTCCTCGGTTCGAACCATCCGTAATATAAAGCTGTCAGCAGCTACAATATAAAACAAAAAACAAGTGACGTATAAAAACCTTATATGTTACCGTATCTAAACTTCTTCTTTTTTTAATTCAAACTAGTTTACCAAATACCCTTAATTAAGATTAAATTGACCTATGTCTTTTTATTTTAGTGACATTTTCACTTTATCCTTAAAACTTTAAAAACTTCTACTTTAACCATTGATTTCGAATTAATACTCTTACAAAGAGAGGAAATAGTCTCCCTTTAATCCATTATATTGAAAATGATGTTGAAAACAAAAACAAAAAAAACAAAAAAACAAAAAAAAAAAAACCCCATGACCACACTGGCAAAGAGGATTAAGTGAAAGTGTGAGACTACTTCAAAATTCAAGAAAAAAATTGGGAGGTTTTAAAGTTCATATAACAAAGTGTGAATGACCTTGAAATTCAAATGACATAAATGAGAATAATTCAAAATTTTAAAAATTACTCATCATCGGGACATCAAAGAAAAAAAAAAGGAAAAACTGAACGAAACTAATTGGAACTACACAAAGACATCAACAATAATCGATTAACCAAACCATATCATCCTAAAACAGTTTGGGTTTTAGTATTTTGAAGTTTAGCTTTTGTTTTGGAATTGAACAGACCCAATGGACTACTAAATATTTTTTATTTTATAATTATTTTTATTTAAAAGCAAAGGAAAAACATTTCAGTTTTATCTTGAAAAACCTTTTTGATTGATGTTTGGATCAGTTTTACCTGTTCAGTTTGGCATTAAGTTTGGATCGCTTTTGACATTTTCTGGACGGCATTTAAGAATTCTCCCAAGCTTAAAGAATCAAATCATTCTAGAAACTTGTTTACTAAAAGATACTTGGAGTCACAACTAGTGTTAAGTATCACAAGTAAAAAATATCCATCTTGTCTAGCAATCCTTTAACAATCTAGAGCTGAAGGCGGCCCGGCCCAACCCACAAGAACTAGAAGGAAAAATGGGCTGGCTTGATCAATGAAAAGAGAGGCCTAGTCTGGTCCGAAACCCACATGGGCCTAAGGTTAAGCCGTGACGTCCTAATTTTTAAAAGAAAATTTCAAAAAAAAAAATAACAAAAACTATCTAAACAAGTTGGGTCGACCCTTTTATAGTTGAGGCCTAAATTTTCAACCCATCCTAGCCTAGGGGTTAGGTTGGGCTCGGGTTTAAAGAGACAGGTCATGAGCGAGCGTGTTTGGCTTGGCCCAAATTAATAACTCTACAATCTACTAGACCACATGTAGGACAAAAGAGAACATAACTCATGGTTTGGGCAGCTAATATCAGGAGCGTCCAAAGTTTCAACAGCCCAAACCTTACTCGGCGTTGGTGAAAGGCGTAATTTCAAAATCATAAAAGTTGAAAATCAATTCTTAAATACCAAGTGGGAAAGTCTTTATAAGTAATGTTTATCGCTATTCCACCACCACCAATAGTAACTTGGCAAGTGGATCAAATTTATAAGTTCAATATCATGAGAACCCATGTTTTTTTTTTACTCTAATGCGTGGAGCTGGATACGGCTCCCTAGGATTGTTCTCGTTCAGTCTTTGCATAAACGTGAGGAGGATAACATAGAAACAACTCCCTGCCCAGAGCCAGAGCTAGAGAGAGAGAGAGAGAGAGAGAGAGTGACACGAGAAAGGTCCTCAAAGTCTCGCTTTTTCCTGCTCTCCATTCCGTGTCCAAGCCAACCCAAAAGCAAAAACATTATAGTGATAAATTACCCCCCAAAAAGAATCCACAAGAAAGCAAAAATAATAATAACAATAGAAAAAAGTTGTGACTTTGTGTACGCCAGTGCATGCCTCTGCATTCTGAAGGGAATAACTGCACGCCATTGTAGCATCGCTTTCCAGGCTTATTATCAGGTACTCTTTTTTTTTTCTTTTTTTTTTCCAAGTTCTGTCCGACCCAGTCCGTTTTATTGAAAACCCAGATGAGAAATGGTCTATTTTTCAGTTTTTCATCGTCTTTTCTTTTCCTCATTCGTGATTGTTTAAGCCTTATTAACCCGAAAATGGCCTAGTATAGTGGAAAAATGTGATTGTTTTGGTTTTTCCTTTTTTCTTTGCAGATTTTGCAAATTGCTTGGGGATCAACTCATAAAGAGAGGACCTTTTTTATTTACATATATTTTTGGATTGCCAGAAAATCAAGAATATTTGTACGGCGTGTTCAGAAAATCGTAACGCATCAATGTCTTTTAGAATTAATAATGTTCTCTAGAAGCTTGTGTGGTGACAGTGCGTAAAAGAGCCACCTTAAATCGTTTTCTCAAAACCCTTGAGGGTTTTAATAGGAATGAAGCTCTAATTTTCAATATTTGGGAAATAAATTGATGGGGTTTTATGTTACCCATTGATCAATTAGAAAAACATATTTTTATACCCTTTGCTGTATCAGTTGAAGTCTCTTTGTTTTATTCATCAATGTCAGAAAAGATTAGGCTTTCTTCAAGGTTCCATTTCTATTTGATAACCATTTCCGTGTTCCTTTTAGTTCTATCTTTTGTCTTCCTTCTTCAATTTAGCAATGTTCCCTTCATACCAAAATCAGTGTTTAAGCTAATTGTTGTCAATAGTACGTCATTTTACATAAACCCCAATGGTAGAGAAGAGCACATTGAGACTTCACATGTTGTTGCCAAAAGACCGTTGAAGAGTGAAGAGCCACATTTTGCAGTTTCCCAAAATTCGACAAAGAAATCAAGCTCTTTCAGAAGTCAAAAAATCGTTGTCTGTGACCCGACTCGGGCGCGCTTGAGAGTGTATATGTATGACTTGCCTCCTCAATTTCACTTTGGGTTGTTGGGTTGGAAGGGAAAAGGCAATCAAACATGGCCAAGTGTGAGTGACCGTAGTCGGATCCCGCCCTACCCTGGCGGGCTGAATTTGCAGCACAGTATTGAGTATTGGCTTACCCTTGATCTTCTGTCATCGAACATCCCGAAAATTGCCAGGCCTTGCACTGCAATTAGGGTGAAGAATCCGAGCCAAGCAGATGTTATTTTTGTGCCCTTTTTCGCGTCTTTGAGTTACAACCGGCATTCTAAGCTTCACGGAAAGGAAAAAGTTAGTGTGAACAAGAGGTTGCAGGAACAATTGGTGCAGTTTTTGAGAAGTCGCGATGAATGGAAAAGACAGAATGGGAAAAACCATATAATAGTCGCTCACCATCCAAATAGCATGTTGGATGCAAGGAGGCATATGGGTTCTGCTATGTTTGTGCTTGCAGACTTTGGAAGATACCCAGTTGAAATAGCAAATCTTGATAAGGACATAATTGCTCCTTACAGGCATCTAGTTCCTACCGTTCCCCGCAATCAATCAGCCTCGTTTCTGGAACGTCCTATATTGGCTTACTTTAAGGGAGCAATATACAGGAAAGATGTGAGTTTCTTTGATTATCTTTTGCATTAATCATTATGAATTTCCAAGGTTTTTATTCCAATGCACCATGGATCACAATGCAAGTCTCACACGTACTTTTTCTCCATAATCCTGTTTCACTTGATAGTTTTGTGAAGGATGTTAAGAATGCAGTAATTGTGATAATAATAATGGTGATTATCTGGTATTATGCTCAATTGGATGTTTGGAGTTAACTGTCTATTAATCCTGATTAGAAAACTTCTGCAGTTTATTTGGGAAAATTTAAAAATGAGGAATGAAATTTGAAATGAGTAGTGATACAAAGTCGTTTTGATCCAATAGCGCTTAATCCCACAAACTTGAATGTAGGGCAAGCATAAGACTTCGTTGGAGCATTTAATGTCCAACATCGTACGTTGAATAGACAACTTCTGTTTGTAGTATTATTGTTGCACAACGAATTCAGCGTGCTAATTTTCTGGAGGTTTTTGTGTCTTTTAATTCACTTGAGTTTCTAGCTGACTTTTGCTATGCTGATTTCTTTTCCTTTGCCAACAATGTGCTCGAAACACCAGATGGCATCCTACACTAAAGAACTAGATTTTCGATTGTATTGATTTTCAGGGAGGATTAATTCGTCAAGAATTGTTTTATCTTCTCAAAGATGATAAAGACGTACGCTTCAGTTTTGGAAGCATTCGAGGGAATGGTGTCAACCAGGCAGGCAAGGGGATGGCCTCCTCAAAGTTTTGTCTCCATGTCGCTGGCGACACCCCTTCTTCAAACAGGCTATTCGATGCCATTGCCAGTCACTGCGTTCCTGTGATAATAAGCGATGACATTGAGCTACCATTTGAAGACGTCTTGGACTACTCACAGTTTTGCATATTCGTTGCTGCACCCGATGCTATTCAAAAGGGATACCTACTGAATCTTCTTCGGGGAATCAAGCAAGACAAGTGGACCAAGATGTGGGAAAGGTTGAAAGAAATTGCACATCTCTTTGAGTATCAGTATCCGTCCCAGTCTGGGGACGCTGTAGATATGATTTGGGAGGCGGTTTCCCGTAAGATTTCTTCTATACGTTACAATCGTAACAGGAACAACAGATACAACAGATCTAGGCTAAAGAACAAAAGTATAATCACCCACTTGAAGGATTTGACTAAATGAGGTCTCTTGAACTTATAGCATCTTGATATCATCAAGCATCTTAGCTGAAGGTGGGCATATTAGAGAGAGATGCAAGCCCAGATGAATTTTTTTTCTCTAAATATTATTATTATTCATGACCACTTGTGGTACTATTTTAGTTAGGCTAGTTGAGCCTTTTATTTCTCTGTTGTTAAATTCTTTTTATTTATTTGTTTCTGCTGATTTTAGTTGATATGTAAGCTGGATGGAGGACAGTTTCCTGCCTCTACATCCTCCATCGTCTTAAAAGCTAAAGCAATTCAGAATTGGAACACTTGTAGCAGAAATATTTGTGTGAACAAGAAAAAGGCTCATGCTAGTGACAAATTAGTTTTAAAGTTCACTCTATCTTTGCAAGATAACAACAAAAGATGGGAAAACAGACATATTACAGGAAAGACAAATAAGACAAATTCTATCTTAAAAAAAAACAAAAAAATAACAATAAAAAAAAAGAGCACTATAATTTGTATGTGAAAACCAGCTTCATCATGCTCAAAAGTATTCAGCTATTGGTTAGGACCTAAAAACCTAGAAGTTTATACAACATATAACGAAGAACCCAGATCACAGGGGGATTTTTTTCAGCTGCTCAATAAAAACCTTACTAATAATTTTTTTTTTTAAGAAAGAAGAAGAAGAAGAAGAAGAAGAAGGAACTATATGTAATTCTAACCAACCCGTTTTTAAAGAAACAATCAGGAAGCAGAGAAATGCCCTTGCCTCCTTCATAGTCCTCTAATGCAACACCTACAGCCACAAGCTTTCCTCTTGAAACTCCTTTTCCTTTTTGCCACTTCTCTCCATGACAAACTTGCCTCGGATATGTCAGCACCTGTTGTGAATGGGATCCGATCCTCCCCTAACTCTTCGCTTGTTTGATTGATTTGGATCGAATGTCATTGAAGGCGCAGGTGCCAAATCTAGCTTCCTTTGCAAATCCTCTACAGCAACAGACTTGTAGATATGCAGATCAGCAAGTAATGGTGACTTGGCTTTGTCCCATCTGAGAGCCAAGTCTTTGCTTCTAAGGCCAGATACATTTTGTGGTTGAAGAGCCAAAACCCCAATACAAAAAATAAGAAGAAGATGTGATACCCTATAAGCCAAAAGGCCCATTCTTTGTGTTGTTGGCAAAATCAAGAGGGACAGAAGGACAGAGGTACACTAGCTCTAATGGTTTTCAAGCAATGATGGGAGAATGAGTGTTTTTGTCTAAGTATAACTTTGTTTTCCCTCTCTGTTTTGTGGTTCTATTCCTGCCAGAACAAGCCAAGGGAATGTCTTTTATGGGATTTGGAAGGCTAAAAGCATAAAGCAATTCATTAAGAGGAGGGCCCAACAAAACATGTAGGGAAGTTTCAGATTCACTCAATCATAAGCCTGCCATGGAAGCAAATAAGGCTGTTTTAGAAGTCTCTTTCTCTCTCTCTCTCTGTGACAGGTTTGAATGAAAAGTTGGTTTGGAACACTATCCTTGGGAAGCTAAGTATCTTTTAGGTTTGGTTTCCTTTCCCTTCCCCCACATATCCCCATCATTTGCCTCAAGACTCTTTTTTACCAAATAGGGACCAAGCTTTGCCACCTCAGATCACATTGCTGATGTGTAAACTCACCATATCCTAAAAACACACATCTGCTTAATTGCTTTTTTGGTTATGACTAGGCAGAATCTATACTTATTCTCATCAAGTTATTTTCTTCCAAAAACAAAACAAAACAAAACAAAATGGCTATCAATCTTTGCATTATGTGTGAGCTAGACGGTTTGTGGTGTAAGCATATGCATTTTATTTCATAAATCCTATACCTTCATAATATGGTGTTGCTTGTAATTAGAGTTAATAATACTAGAACAATATTTGTGACTAAGCATTTGATAAATTCAAAAAGAATATGAATTATTATTAGATGACTAATAGATTGTCGTTGTTGCTAGTAACAATAAAAATAATAGGATGAAGGTGCTAGACGGTCACTTTTTTTTTCGTATGATAGTAATATGGTTACTTTTTTTTTTTGTATGATAGTAATTGTAGAAAGAGAGCCGTTAAAAATAGAGATGTTGGATAAAGGGTAAGGAACTAGTAGTAACTCCTTCAAAAAAAACAAAAACAAAAACCAAAAAAAAAAAAAAACAAACAAACTTATCACTTAGCTTTATGCACAAACACCTGCTTTAAGTTAGATAGCTTTAGAATTCCAAGCTCTTCTCTCCATGCAGCAAATAAAATCCCAGTCTTGGTTTCTTGTGCTAAATGGAATTCCTTTATGCTTTTCTTTGCTCTCTCTTTGGATTTTGCTTGCTCTAGTAGAACCCATAGTTCAAATTTTCGAAAGCAAACCCATCTTAGTTTTAGCCCTCTATTTTTAAATTCACATTCTTTTATGTTATTTTATACACACATAAATTTGTTCTCTCTATTATCCATAAAAACCCTCTTTTTTCCTCCTCTCAACCTTACCCTTCCCCACTCTCCTTATTTTTTTTGGGAGCTTAATTTCAATTTTTTCAATTTGAAAGAGAAAAACTGTATCTTGGATTTGAGATGAAGAAAGGCGAGTCTAAGGGAAGAAGGGGACTAGTCATGGTCCAAGGGCACAAAGTATAAACCAACTTAGATACTTTCATGCTGTGGGGGCCTTTGCTTTGTAGCTGTATTAAAGCCAAAAAGAAATGAACGGACTGTTACTTTCCCAAAATCATCCTTCACCATCACATTCAACTTTAACAGCTAAAATCACAGATCTTCTTGAATTTTGGTATCATTTAGTGGCCTAGTTTTTGTACACCTTATTTATCTATTTGCACACTAAGTATCGTCTACTACTAGCTCTTCATGCTTTGTCTCAACTGGGAAAAAAGGACATAAGGGACAACCCAACAATGAACTGTTGAGTTTTTATTTCAGAATAGCCTAGCAATAATTGCATACTTGACTCTATCTCGAGATATAAAGTTTAAATCTCTCATCCTCAAATTTCAAAAGGAGAAAAAAAATGAATAAAACAGTAGTAATGTCTGTTTTACTTGGTCAGTGAACTTTTTGCCCACTTGGCTGTTATGTTTTTGAACAAGGCTTATCATAGAGTCAAAAAGCACATGCTGAAATTCTAGGAGTGAATTTTGTCTACAAAGTATCTTCTTTAAAAAACATAGCCAAAGATATTGTTCAATCTGAAAATAATAATAATAATAATAATAATAATAATAAAAAGAAAAAAGGAAAAAAAAAAAAGACAAAATAGATAAAGATTGAAAAACAGAAAGAGCTAACCTCTTGGGTAACGTTATCATGACTCCTCTTAAAAGTGGGTTTTTAGTATTTTGCTAATTTCAGTTTCTAAACAAAGCCTAATTTTTAGTAACCAATCCCAAACTGGATTTGCCAGGGCAATGATTTTTCTTCCAAATTGGTCAAAAGGGTCCACCATAAGATAAAATTTTTGCTAGCAAAGCACACATTTTTTTTTTAATTGTGATAATACAAGAATCAAAACTTGTTTAGTATTTTTATATTCAGTATCATTCAACGGAATTACCACAAGTACATCAAGTTCTTCACCTTTTTGCATCTCATTCCAATGACACAAACAATAAAGGGGTAGCAATCATTTGTACCTTATCATTGTTATTGTTAAGATGCACAAAGGGCTGAAGTGGGGACTGACTTTGTTCAATTAACTGCAAAGTTGGATAAGATTTTTCATTTGTTTAAACAAACTGGTATATGATCTTGCATAACCCATAGATGGACAAGCTTGTGGAGAAAATGTCTGACAATCAAAGAACAAAGTACCAAAGTTAATTTCAACACGTATTTTTGGTTTGTTCAAGAGTATTGAATGACAGTACTTTTCATCAATAAATCACCTGCGTTAAACGCCCATGTGAGAGAGAAGGACGGTCAAGAATTCAGCAACGGAAAAAGACTGAAAGCCTTTATAGGCTGTTTAGGAAGACCGTTGGAACCGATTCTAACGAACTTTTCGATGGTGTTTTCTCTCACATATTACAGTATATTTTGTTCTAACTTACAGTTCAAACTACATTTCTAAGCGCCCTATGGATTCAATTTTCAAATGGTCCTTTTTCTCACACTAGTGGTCTAGTTGCTTTCATGGGGCTAGACTCGAAAAGAGTATGAAATCTGTATCAAGTCAATTTTACATACTTTTTCATTTGGAGTAATTGTAATTAAATCTAACGTTCAGAAACTTACACGAAGGTTGGGCAATGAAGAAAGCGCCAAAAAGAAATTTATGAAACATAACCCTTTTCAACTTAAACTTGCATGAACATGAATAATGCGAACTTACGCGCAAAAATAGTGTAATTCCAGAGATTTTATTTGTTTCCCCATCAACTAAGAGATCTAGCATGGAAGATATTCTAATAAATAAACAGGAAGAGATAATATTGATAGAGCCAACAAACCTCCAATTCGAATCACCTATGTGAGGAGGAAACAGAGGAAGAAATCGGCAACAGAGGACAAAGTGCCTGAATTGGCTGAGGAGGACATTAGTCAAAATGCTGAGTTGGAAGATTCCAGGGGTGCTGATATGGAGAGGAAAATGGATGAGGTGGCCCAGGAGCTATCAGAGGAGACAGATTACGTTTTGGGAATGTCATCCGAAGACTATGGAAGCAATGGCGTTAGCAAATAGGGAGAATGGTTAGTTAGTTAGCTTGGGGAATTGGGAATTCTGTTGGAGGGAAAAGAATAAAGGAAAGGACGGAGAAGAAGGGGCGGATCTCAGATTTTTCCCGTGCGATTTGAGTATGGCTTGGAGTGCAGAAGGTCACTCGAAAACCTTCCTATCTTAAGCCTTAGTTTTCCTGTAACGAGCGTTGGAATTGAAACATTATAGAAATAAACAATATAATTTTCTACTGCTACTTTCTCTGCTATTTCATTTTCATTCTGAATACCTGGTGGACCGTGTTGATCCTATCAAATATGCATATTGCTTATTTAAATGCTGAATCAAAGATGAAACTCCAACTTAATGCATGATCATCAAGTTCTTTGTAATCAAATAATGTTGAAGAAAAAAAAAACATACAGCACGATTGTTGTATAGTTCGCAATTATTTTAATATGTGGAGAACATCCTTGTGGAAGAAGTTTCTCATGCATCATAAGAGCCGCCATAAGAAACATGATTATGTACCCAAAAAAAAAGAGAACTAGACACATCAGGAATAGAAAATTACAACCTTCTGTATCTCTTCTTTTAAATCTAGTAGCATAAAAAAGATGAACAATAGGCTTGAATTTTTCAAACGCGGTTCATCTTTCCAACAATACAAGAACTAAGGATAAAGGAAAGACTCATTGAAGTGGCTCTTGATGGCGAGCCACAGCAGGACCAGGAGCTATTCTGAACTGCAAGCCACGATGCTGCCCTGCCTGCAGCATAAATGCAACTTCGGTCGTGGCGAGTGCAGCGGCCTCCTGATCCGACATGAAAATATGCAATGCAAATAAATTAAAGAGAAAAAGAGGTGCAGCAGAAAGCAATTAAGATATTCTATTTTAACAATTAAAATTGCACACTTTTGCCAAAAACCTAGAAACTCGTTACGCACTAATAGGTAATCAAAGAACATTTACACAAATGCTTGTGGCTGAGAAGCAGAAACAACAACAAACTCGATGTATATTACATGTCTGTGTGTGTTAGTGTGTATTCCAGGCAAAATATCTTCCTTAGAAAATGAAAAAAAGCGAATTGCATAATTAAAGAGGTTCACAACTTCAGAAATCTAATTCCAATTGGTTTTCAAATGACAGAAAAGTAGTTTAAAAACATGATTTCAGCATTGTTTCACTTAGCAATGTTAGGATAAAGGAGTCCATTTGGTTTTAATTTCTGACCAATCTGGAGGATACTATAACCCGAAACCACAAGTTAAAGGTAACCAGACTTCACTCCTCAAAAACAAATAGAACCCAGCACTAACCTGTCTTTGGCGTCGACGCTGCAATGTACCGATGGCCCAGGCCATAATGTAGCAAGGGAGAAGAAAACCAGCAGCCCGTAGGAAGAAAAACTGTTGAAGTCATCCGATCATTTAGCTAAATACTAGATTCTACAGAAATACAAATGTTACAAGTCAAATCCATCAATGTCTAACTCACAGAGAAAAAGGTGGAAGGATCGTCCTCTCCATCAGACTCAGGAAGGGCTAAAACATGCCTTAAGAATAAAAGACCCATCAACTGTCAAAAGGATAAGAGATAAAATTAGTACAGATTTTAGAATTTTCGCATTTAACAGAGAATAGACAGGCAAGAAAACATGTTGCAGGGCCACCAACATGTCAGAACCAGATTAGGCAAACAAGTTATGATGCTATTTAGTAGCGACAGCTCAGAACAGCTCTTAGGCCCAAAACAAAAGGACCGAAAAAGAAAGTGAAAAAAAAAGGGTATCATGATAGAACAAGTTCACATAGGAAATATAGACCGTTATAAAAAAAATATTACTACATAATTTCTGATTAAGCAAAATAGCAATTGTTGCGTCTCACAATTAGAGCAGCCAAGCGGCAAAAAGCTGCTCCATTAGCATTTGTATCCGCATACTCATCGGATTCAGCCCCCAGAAAATCGCGTTCTGCTGCCGCTACAGCCAATAGTCGAGGGTCATGCAAATCGATAGGAGCACCAGAAATTGTCCAACCTTCACTGTAGCAACAAATGAAAATATAGAATATACCTGATACGCATCTAATTGACAAGGTTTGCAAAATAGAGACACAATTCGTGAAATAACAATAATTTTGACGCATGAAAGAGGAATAAGATTTGTTTTAAACTTTCAGTGCCCCATGAGAAAAAGTAAGGCTTTAAACCTCTTTCACATATACCTTTATCGTGATCCACAGACTAAATCAAGACCAATATTTGACAAGGAGATGAGGATATATAAATTTCAACTTGCCTGATGTCTATTGTAGTATCTTCAGAGAGAGGAAGAGGTGGTGGAGCAGTATAGCCAGGTTGGTAAGGCTGTCAAGAAACCAAAATTTTCATGAAAGCCCCAGATTGAAGTTGCAACTTAGAGGGGCAAAAGTGGACTTTAGAATGCAAGCGTATATGAGCATCAGTTTTTTTTTTAGGAATTAAGGAATTAAGAACAAGGGACTCAGAACATGATGGCTTAGGACTTGCGCATCAAATATTTAAATCGTGACATTCTTTTCCACTCTCTTGTAGTCCCCTTTTTTAACAAATTACCTCGTGTTTTTTGAAGTTTTCCTAGTCTTCTCTTTTCTTTTATTCAAGAGCTAACAATTTAATGCGATATTCCAATTAAAAATTAAAAATTAAAAAAAAAAAGCAAGATTCTAAATGAGAGAGAGAGACAGAGAGAGAGATACATGACCAGAAATATTACCATTGGCTAACTTTTGAAACAAGCAGCACGTTCAAATACAAAAATGATTGAAGCAAATTCATTACTCATCAGAGAGTACGAAGGTGAGTACTCAGATGCTAAGATTCAGTGACTTGCCTGGTTGCAAATTTCACAAGTCACATCTCCTTTCTCATTGCACCATCGCTGGACACATTTCCTATGAGCAAACTGAATTCATCGATGGGGAAAATTTGTCATTAACTATAATATTGTGTGGACGTCAATATTGCTTACGTACATACATACTACGAGCTCAATATCAAACTCCAAAGTTATCTCTTTTAGAATAAATTAAGACCAAAGAAATCTGCATTAATTGTATACTATATATATCCTTCAACGCTAGAAAGAAATGAAACCTGGTCATGCAGGATAAATATCCGAGGAAGGAAAAACTAAAAAGCAGTAATAAGTCAATAACTAATGTCAAAACACTGAAACATACGAATCTATTTTGAATGGAAATGGTTTTGTAACCTTGACAGCATATCCCTTCACAAAAATTTCAAATTAACAAATGAAAGTAACAAAAAGAGAGACTAAAAGGTGCAATGTTTCCATCTATATAACTAAAAATGAAAATAATTTTGAATGGTACCATTAAGCTGCCACTGCAAGCACAAGGGACCTCTAGATTTTTAAGGGTATCCTCTTCCTGACAAATGCGACATTCTACCGTCTGAATCAGGGGTTCTTCTTCTTCAGGCATTCCCTGTTCTTCCACTCCCTCGACATTGATGACACAAGAAGGCACCTCAGCACTTTTATGAGAACAAGCGCTCCCCAAGGACAATCCCGTTGAATCTCTCCCTTGCATTGTTTCCAAACTTTGAGCCGTTATGAGGCGTTCAGAACACATGACCAGATGATCGCCCATTATTTCTAGAATCAAGCCCTTGATCACCATGTATAACAAGAATGCCATTAAAACTCGTAGAAACTTGCACAAAATCTAGTACATTAGACTTATTCCAATAACATCAAATGCAAAAAGTCTTTTTAGTTGTTTCATAATCAGAATCCAATAGAAAAAAGACGACAATCCAGTAAGTCAATCTTCGACCAAGTTATTCCGCATTGAGAAAAACACAAAATGTAACGCTTATACCTTCGTTTTACTATAATCTTCCTCAGTATCCAGCAACTAGACAAAAGCAAAGAAAGATTTGGAGTTTCTACACCAGGTTAAATAAACAGTCACATTCATAAGGCTTCATTTTTCATTTCTCTTCCCTCTCCCAAAACAACGGAATTCCTAAACTATTAGCAGAAAAAGGGACATTTTAACAAAACATGGAGCTAACAAAATATCCCAAATAAGTTAATTAGTTTTTTTGTTTTCTGAGAGTACAAAAAACGAAAACAAAACATCGAAATTTAATATTTCATCCCGATGCATATCCTTCAAAAAGTTTATTTCGTAAAAAAAATAATAAAATAAAAGAATTAAGTTTCAAGGCCAAGACTTTGTACGATACAAGCCAGACATGAACGGCCTGCCAAGCTCAAACAGAACTCAATTTCCCACTGTTTTCCGTCATTTTCTCGGCTACCAAACGAAAATAAACAAGGTCAAAAATTCATAATATTCAACCCTTACCCAATTTCCCAAAATTTTAGCAGAACGAACCTGAAGAACAATGCATTAAAAAAAAAAAAAAAAAAACCCAGCAAACACACACACAATTCGATGACTGAAGAACAGTACATTAAAAGCAAAAACAGAAGAACTAAAGAAGATCAAACAGAAGAAACAAAACGAAATTACTTCTCGAAAATAAAAAAAAATAAAAAAAAAAAGAACTTGGAAGCAAAAGTACCTGAGAAATTGTTGAGATTCTGGAAATGGAAAATCTTTCTTGAGTTTGGTTTGGTTTAAGAGAGATTTTTCAGTTTTTTTTTTTTTTTTTTTGTTTATTTTTTTGGCTTCGAAATGACAACACACATTTGGACAAAGTTCAGGTTCGGATTTAAAGGCTTTATAGGCTCCGTAACGTCCGTCTTAGCCAAACTAAATTCTACGCTTCACTTTTTCTACGGAAAAAAAAAAAAAAGAGTTTTGATTGTGTCATGGGATTTAACGGTAACTGACGGCAAACGAGAAAAATGGATCCGCCGAGCTCTGCTTTTATTTAACTGTTGCATTTAATACAAGGCGTTGACTAGACTCAATCTAATAGTGTGCTGCCACGTCTGAAATTGAATTGCTGATTCATTAATTCTGCTTAGGGTAATATTTTTGGCTTTTTATTTTTGATAGTTTTCGCTTTTCCTTTGGGAGAATTGGAGGTGGGTTTAAGAAGGTTGTTAGAACTAATTATTTAAATAGGTTGTTTAGAGATTTGGTTAGACCAAGAGTTTTAATTAATAAACATTATAAATTTTTTAATAATTATAATAAATTAATACAGTATAAAGTTTTTATATGTTACATCTTCAAACCAATAATTTTAGTTTTCAATTGTTTTTTTAAACATTTTATAAATTAGAACCAAAACAATATAGCATGTAAGAGCTTTGAACATTAGCATGATTTTACTTTATATTATAGTATGTGAAAAGTTTATATTGTAGTAGTTAAAACTAATAAGTTGGAATGATATTCTCAAATACACTTCTAGTGTGAAAAACAAATTAATTTACCGAACAAAACAAACAAATTATGGTTGGAGGACTAAACCATTTAGTAACATGATTGGGATTACATTTTTGTGATTTCAATTACATCCTCAAAAGACTATACATCTTTATTTGTTGTCATTTTGAAATGATCTTAAACGTATTTAACATTTATATGAACATGCATTATTAACAATGATGCTCTGCCTTAAAAATCTTTTTTCCTTGTAAGCTACAGCCTCGTTCAAATTTAATATTTTTTTATCACTAGATGACTATATTATACAAAATATAACAAGCTTTGAAGACTACAAAAATGTTTGGAAAAAAAAAATGAAATTACATGTATAGCTTTGCCAATTTTGTGGTGTTTAAATACACGTAACACTTTCTCCAAATAAAAAAATACACGTAACACAAGAATAATTTGTAGTTGGGGGCTTACGGTAAATCTACATCGATTTAGGTATTAAGGAATAAAAATCAAACTTTTCCATCCCATCTCACGTTAAAAAAAAAAAAAGTGCAAGAACGGAATGGTATTGGATCTTTCTCACAGTGTTCCCCTTGTTTTATTCCTATTAATTTTTAGGAGCCAAAATAGAACGGGAAGACAAACTGGAGTTTTTGTGCAAATACCAAACAACTTGCTGCTTGCATAGCCATTATATTCAAGTTTAAGTTAACCCCATTTTTTTTCCATTTGCTTGACTTTGATTCTCATAAATGACAACAAGATAAAGTAATGGCCTATAGTTAAATGGGGATACAAAATTCATATGCCAAAGTCTTTGTTGGATATTAAAGTGATTATGGAGATTTCTTGATTTGTTGGATATTAAAGTGATTATGGAGATTTCTTCAGAATATCAAGGATAGTTCAAGGGTTGGAAGTTGGGTGGCTTGGTAGATCCACTGATTGGAGAGTATGACTAAGTTGAGTAGTTATTTGGGGATAATAATTGTTTCTTCCCTACCTAACTAATATATTAGCAAACCTATCATTGTCAAAATAAGACAAACAACTTCAATGTTGGCCTAAGTTATCTTTTAGTCCTGTAAATATCTAGATTTGAGATATTGTCACTATTATGCCTCTAGTTTTGTTATCCTAACTTGAAAGAAGCATTAATTTAGTAGTGGTTGAGGAAATTTGAGCAGAATCCTAAGTTTATCTTTTAGAGGCGTTTGATATGCAGTAATCTTGAGGGTAGAAATAAGAATCTGCAAGATTCTTACATTTGATATAAGAACTACGATTTTTGAATTCTCAGTAAACTCAATCTCATATGATTTACTTTTATCCCTTTTTGGATAATTTAAATCCCACCCAACAAAGTAATAAATTCTCAAGAATCTTAAGACCATGGGAATTTCATCTTCCCCTTCATCATGATAATTATATTAATAGTAAAATTGATGATGATGATGATAATAATATAAAATATTATTAAATATTAACGATATAAATATAACATATATTTAATTATATTAATATTAAGTGAAATAATATTAATTGTTTGATATACGAACTACAATTTTTGGATTCTCAGTAAACTCAATCTCATAAGATTTACTTTTATCCCTTTTTGGGATAATTTAAATCCCACCCAACAAAGTAACAAATTCTCGAGAATCCTAAGACCATGGGAATTTCATCTTCCCCTTCATCATGATAATTATATTAATAGTAAAATTGATGATGATGATGATAATAATATAAAATATTATTAAATATTAACGATATAAATATAACATATATTTAATTATATTAATATTAAGTGAAATAATATTAATTGTTTGATATACGAACTACAATTTTTGGATTCTCAGTAAACTCAATCTCATAAGATTTACTTTTATCCCTTTTTGGGATAATTTAAATCCCACCCAACAAAGTAACAAATTCTCAAGAATCCTAAGACCATGGGAATTTCATCTTCCCCTTCATCATGATAATTATATTAATAGTAAAATTGATGACGATGATAATAATAATATAAAATATTATTAAATATTAACGATATAAATATAACATATTTTTTATTATATTAATATTAAATGAAATAATATTAATAGTAACAATTATAATAAAAATATATTAATATAATTAATATTAATATTAAATAATAATATAATATATATTATTATTACTCTTTTTTATTATTTATATTCATATAAATTTATTATATGTTTAATATACAATATATTAATTATGGGAAACACTACTATGAGAACTTGCAAAAGTTCTCGTGGATGAGACTCGTTTTATGT
>CAMOHE010048032.1:0-20181 GCA_946598075.1 Artocarpus hirsutus
TAACTTTCTTTATCTTGCTTTAACTTTCCATCCTTGTCCTTATCTTTCCTTATCTTTCATTCAGTTTCCTTACCTTGCTTTAGTGTTCGTACCAACTCATTAATCATGAGATCATTAACATGATGCTTCCCATGCGGAAGAGTTGAGACCATCGATCACGTGGTCAAGTACCTCACATCTTAGAGGTTAACTTTAACTTTACTTTCATTACCTCATAACATAGAGGCTGGTACGACACTTTTCCTTTATCTTTACATTACTTTCTTATTAACTTGAGTGAGCATGTCAAATGCAATCACATCATATGCAAATACACTTGCAATTCATAACTTGTACCGTGAAATCTATTGCATAACGAATGCAACGTATTACATATCAAATGCATCATGTAATGCAATCACCTTTTGCAAATCATAACATATACTCTAACACTTATTGCATAACATATGTAACATATAATGCAATCACATTTTGCAAATCACAACTTTTATTTCAAAACTTAACTTAATGCATGACAAATGCATCATCAAGCTTATAACTTAAACTATGAAACATTATGCATTGTTAAAATGCAAAACATGCTTTAAATACTTTAAAAAGCATAACTTGAACTTTTAAACTTTATGCATATTAAATGCAATTATACTTTTAAACATAATCGTTGCAAATACATTGCAAACTTGATCTATACTGTAAAACTTTTTGCATAATTAACGCAAACATACTTTTAGAAACAATCTGTATAACCATTGCAAACACATTTGCAATCATATAAATAAGCATTTGAAAACTATTTACTTTATGCTGTAGGTGAGATTTGAACTTACCCGTACTATGCTATATCGTACTCTATTCCTTTCCTGTCTCGTTCCTTTCTCATTCCTTTTTCTTTCGTTAGTCGGCTTCTGTGTCCTATCATACGACAGCCGACTCACTAATAATCTTCCTTTTTATCAATCCACTCGATTGATAATAAAACATAAGCATTAAACATGCATTCCCTTTATAAAACTTCCCATCTCACTGGTGGTTATGTTACTCAAGGTATTGTGAAAACATTTTTCATCTAATAATGTTATGCTAAATCGGAGTGTTCAGCTCCGTTCTAGCCATTTTTGTGAAAATAACGATTTTGCCCTTGACAGGTTTTTCGTCCATTCCATAACTTAACCAAACTCATTATGTAACTTTAACATTCACTTACATACATAATATGAAAAATTACCACTAAGAAATGTTTTTCAACATCAGGCGTTTCGGGTCCATTTTGGTCATTTTTCATAAAATGACCATTTTGCCCTTCGTGTCATTTTCCTTCATTCTTTCCTTAACTGAACTTTAAATCCTTGGAACTTAGCATCTATCACAATGCATTGAAATATAGTTTATACTGTAGGCAAGATTGCCACTTACTTGGACTCCGAGCTATGCGGGTCCAGTTGTACCTCGCTGTATCAACAATATGTGAAGCATCCTCTGTAGTGCTCCTCGAGTTGCCATAAATGGCTAGGAGTGCTTCCTGGAGATCATACATTCTTTAACATGTCATTCTGGACTCCGATATTGCTGTTTGAATCGCCTCGATCTACGTACAGTCGGTACCAGATGATTTTTATCAGAGTGGAATTAGCTCAAACGGAGGTCACCGTTGCATTTAGAGCATCGAAATGAGTCAAGACGCGCTCTCGGATCATGGATCGGAGGTCCGCATCGTAAAATCCCAATTTGACCTTTGATCGACCGTTGACCGACGTTGACCAACAGTTGACCGGAGTCAACTGGCCTCGTTGGTGGCTGGGCTTGAGCCTACCCCTCCTAAATTGACCGTCCTGAGTCCATTGGTGGGGTCAATTTCATGCAATTCAGCCTCTAACCATGAAAATCGAGGCTACCATCGACGATGGGAAAACACCACACTGATCTCGATTTTTCGACGATGATGCTGTGAGATTGAGCTAGGGGAATCGTTCCCTGTGGCTCTCTGAGAAATTCCCCCATGGTGGGGTTGCTCAACTTTGCCTCAATCGGTGGCTCCACCTCCACCACGGCGGCTCTCCAAGGTGGAGGCCATTCTCCGCCCTCCTGTGGTGGTTGCTCAAAATTGAGGTGGGGCTTTTGCTCCTTGAGACCCTCTGAGCATAACCGTGAGGTCAATTGACCTCGATGGTGGCCTTAGCTACAAAATTGACGTCCCTCACGGCGGTGACGACGAGGCAAGGTGGAACTCCGGTTGGCCGACGTTGGAAAATGCAATTGGTGTGGGGATTTTGATCCCCGGCTCCCTCTGAAGCTTTTGGTGGGGGTGGTGCACCTCACCGCCGTCGTAATCGATGGTTCCCACGGTGGTGCCATGGCTGACCTAAGCCAACTTCGACGAGGCTTCTTTGGTCGAAATTGAGCTGGGAAAAAGATACCTTCTTGTTCCTCTCATCACACTGAGTCCATAGACACCAAAATCACCTTGATTGGTGGTCAGACGGAGGAGATATCAGCTCGGGAAGAAATGGGTCTCACCGCCACTTTAGGCGACGCGTGAGCCCTCCTCCGGCGGCCTTTTGGGCTGTTCGGCACACCGTTGAGCTCAGCTCGTCGAGATCTTTTCAACGGTGTGGGAGGTATCGAAAACAGAGCTCAAAATCTCAAACTCATTTTTGTGAGGAGAGAGAAAGTAGAGAGAGAAAGTGAGGAGAGAGAAAGTTGATATTTATCCTTAATTTTCTATTTTTTTTCTATTTTTTTTCTCTTTTTGCTTTTATATAAAAAAGTGTAATATGCACTTTTTACATATTCTAATTCTGTACTGTGTGACTTTACAACAGTCTAATTCTTACACTGCATTACTTTTACCGTGTAATTTTTATGCTTTATAATTTCATTAGTGTATTTTCCTTACACTGTATTATTCCAATACCGTATAATTTTTATGTTATTATACAGTATTTTTCCTTAAATCATGTTTTTTGTCTCAATTTAATCATTAATTTAAAGCATTTATAGTGCATTAAAAAAATCAGGTTGTTACAGATAAGGCCTGAATATCTTGTTCATTAGGTCCCTGAAAGCTTTCGGAGCATTTGTCAACCTAAATGGCATCAACAGAAATTCGAAGTGTCCATACCGGGTCCTAAAAGCTGTTTTGGGAATGTCTTCTTCCTTGGTCCTGATTTGGTGGTACCCTGATCGTAAAGCTATCTTCGAGAAATCCTGCGAGCCTCCTAACTGATTGAATAATCGATCCTAGGCAATGGATACTTGTTCTTCACGGTGACCCGATTTGGTTGTTGGTAATCTATGCACAACCTGAGGGTTCCGTCATGCTTTTTGGGGAACAAAACTGGTGCACCCCACGTTGATGTACTGTTTTGAATATACCCTTTCTCAGCAAGCTCTTGAAGTTGCTTCCTTAATTCTTTCATTTCTAACGGTGCCATCTGATAAGGTGCTATAGAAATCGGAGCAATTTTCAGAAGTAACTCAATACCAAACTCAATCTCTTGAAACAGTGGCAATCCTGGTAACTCATCGGGGAAGACATCTTTGAATTCATCAACCACTAGTATTGCTACATTTCTTCTTGATGCACTAGACTCTTCTTCTAGGTTCATGAGGAAGGCATAGCAAGCTAGATTCTTTTGTCCTTCGAGACATGTCTTCATGAGACACACACTCATTGTTCGATCATTACCATCCTAGTAAGTGATCATCGTTCCCCTATTAGACACTAAGGTCACTCTTCTAAGTTGACAGTCTATGACTGCGTTGTACTTGGACAATCAGTGTCCATTCTTAGGATTACATCATATGGCTCATGGGGATTACAATCAAATCACTCTTTAGAGTCTCACTCCCAATTTTTATTTTACAAGATTTACATATATAGTTCACATACACCCACCCCAAGGGTGAAGCAATAACTAAGGCTCATCAAACTCTTCTATCTCTAATCCCCGGCCATGTACAAAAGAGCTTGAAATGAAAGAATGAGTGGCACCAGTATCGAATAAAACATGTGCTAAGGACTGAGAAACTAAGACCATACCATTGACAACTGCATTGCTGGTCTAAGCATTCGAACTCTTTGATGTCATGGTGTGGACCTGAACTGGAGCTTTCCCTTTTTCTCTACCAACATTGCTAGGTCTTAGATTAGTCAGCCAATATTGTTGCAATGGAGGTGACTGCATGCTAGCTGTACTCGATGCTCGATATTGAGGGGCATTGCATTGGAAGTTCTACAGTTGGTATCCTTCTGTCGGGTATGGCAGTTACTGAGGAGTGAATTGATGGAACTGTAGCTGAGGGAATTACTAAGGAAGAGGTAAGGTCTAAGGCTAAGGCTAATGACTGGCTCCTTCTTTGGCCTGAAGTCCTAGACAAGCACTTCTAATTGGACAGTTCCTCTTAATGTGTCCCGGTTGTTGGCAATAGTGGTGGTGAAAACTATAGGGATTGCTGTGCCCGCTACTGGATGAACTGTTGCTTCTACTGTTTATGTAACCTTGCTGACTCTTTTCTTGAGTTAGACAGTTGTTGGTACTCATCCTATCGCCCCTTTGTGGTCCGCCTGACGTCCTTACTCGATCCTCGCAATAGTGTGCATAATTGTTTTCCATAGATATAGCTAATGATACAAGTTCACCAAAATTTTAGAGTCGAAGAGTGACCATTTGCAGTCGAATGAAAGCCCTAAGCCCTTCCTAAAACTTAATACACTTCTCGCACTTCGATGTTACAACGGATGGAGCAAACCTAGCCAACTCAATAAACTTTCCTTCTACTCCTAAACCGACATATCACCTTGCTCCAATCTGTAAAATTCAGCAGTCATCTGGTCTTTATGTCCTTGCAGGAAATAACAGTCATAGAATAGCTCCTCGAACCTGTCCCAGCTGATGTTCCCATTATTCTCCAAACATTTAGCTTGCTTCCACCAAGTATTAGCACCGCCTTCAAATTTATAAGCTGTAAACTCCGCACGACACTCTGCTGGCATGCCAAGGGTATCCAGGTATTTTACAACTGAATTTAACCAATATTTGGCTACCTGCAGATCCTCATTTTAGTCAAAGGTCAGAACAAATGCACCCTAAAACTTCTTAAAGTATGTGCGCCGATGACTTGCCTCGAAATCCTCTAGTCTTGCCCTCGCCGTCATCTGTCGAAAAGCATTAAGCATTGCCCTTATCATACTTTCCTCATTTTCTAGGTTCACGTCAATAGCAAGTGAACAACGTTTGGGTGCCATTCTCTCACTTCTATAAACAAAATTGGACTGTAAGTGGTATTTCATTGTCGTACCTATGTGTGCATGATTCCCAAGGTTCATAACCTAGGGCTCTAATATAATTCTGTCATGCCCTGAGACCCCAGAGGTGACGTGGTGGATTAATTAGGTTAATTAAGTCAAATTTTAATTAAAATCACAAATTAACACTACTACAAACTGAGGATTCCACGACGGTTTATAACCGTCGTGGAAAAATTTCACGATGGTTAAAACACTATCGTGAAAACTTCAGTTGTGGTACAAAATAGAGTTTTCACGATTGTTTTTTATTGTCGTGTAATAGGAAAAATGGCACGGAAAGGGGGATATAGGTAATAATCTTCCACCACTATTTTTTATTGTTTTTTACCCTTGTGTAATAAGAAAAATGGCATGGAAAGGGAGATGTAGGTAATAATCTTCCACCACGGTTTTCTTAAAAACCCTCGTGGAAGTGAGGATAGTGATTCCAAGATGATTTTTTAAAAAACCATCATCGAAATGCAGTGATTCCACGACAGTCATGGAATCATGCACTTAACCATTGTGGAATCAAATGCTTCTACGACGGTCTTTTTTAGAAAACTGTCATGGAAGCCTCTATTCCACAATGGTTTTTAGAAAAACCGTAATGAAAAATTAGTATTGCCACAAAAAAATCTCCAAAAATTTTTGATTTCCTATGGGATGGCCAATCCTATGTGTTATCCATTACAGCAAGGCCCTAATTGCATACAAAAATTGGTGTATGTTGAAATTACAAGGCATATACAATATCATTTACATTTAAACTATTTTGAGTAATTGTTTATGTACTCTCTTTATCTATTTATCTAAAGAGCACATACCTATTTACAAATTGTAGCCACTCTAATCTAACTTCATGTATATCCGTATATATATAAAATTCTTTTTTCCTAAGGCTTGTATACAACTTATAATTATATCACGCATGAAATGTAGAATAAAAAAACCACATTCTACATTTCTTTGTTGTCTTGGACACTTACATTTGGAATATAGTGTTCCGTTCGGTCGGTTTATGGCACCGCTTCTTGCTTGAAGCTTCCAATCATTAAGAGCCCTAACAATGTGTCATGTTTAAATGAATTAATAGATGATACAATGTGATAAATTAGGTTAATTAAGTCAAATTTTAATTAAAATCACAAATTAAAGAATTTAGTTAATTATGAAAAATGTGATAAATTTAAAACTTTTTAAATGATTATTAAAAATAATGAATAGATAAGAGGGAAACAAAATAAAATAAAATAAAAGAAATACATGTTGGGTCCCACTGGGCCCACAACTTGTGTACACACATGGTATTGATAGTCATTAAATCTACAACCACAATCCAATGAGAAAAAGAAATTAAAATGATACATGCCTTGATTAATTAATATAAATGACCTATTTAAGTCTTCTATTGCTCTCGAGTTCAATCAATCAGTCCTAGGCTGTATTCTACCTAGGGGAAAAAAGATTTGAAAACAAATAGAAAGTGAGCGAAAGGCTCAATAGGACTAGGTTATAAAAACAAGTAATTTGAATGTGAAATTTATCATTCAAGAAAAATGTTTAGAAAATAAAATAAAATAAATAAATGGATAAATAAATTCAATAAAATCCGTCTTACCAAAAACCATTTATTGTTCTACCAGAAAGGATATTATTATCTTTACTTAGGCAGACCATAAGTATCACCACCGTAGTGGCCCAGCTGGGTTTCAGAACTTACTCCTGAGGTCACACTCTACACGACCCGATCTTTAAGTATGGCATCATGCCCATCTATGCATTTCTATAGTTATTAAAATCTTATTTTACCAAGTATATTCATTTATATTCATTATGCAGCCCATTATGAAAACCACGTCATTCTACTATTTATGAAAACAACTGCTGAAAATCTTTTTTAATCATCCATTGAAAACATTTTAAAAGAAATCATTTTGAGGCCAAAATCATTTAAAAACTTGGCTCCCAAGAAAGAGGTAGAAGTCTTACTTCAATATCTGGCACCATAACTCAGCACCGCAGTTTCGCTCCACTATATGTTAGCTCCACGAACCACGAGCAACCTTAAATACAATCTAAGTTCATCAATATCTAATTTAGGATATTCTAGACTACTAACCTATCTCAGGGTGTCCTAGTATGCCATTTAAATCCGTAAAATCACATTATAAGATTAAAATCTCAATCTAGGTTTAAAATAGGAAAAATGGGTAAAAAAGGACAAATTTTTACAAAGCCCAGTCAGCTTGTCAGTTTCCCTGGTTTGGCTTGCTGAACTGTACAGTTTGGCCTGTCGGCCATCTGGGTTTGGCTTGCCGAATTGGGAAAATTTTAAAAGTTTTTAGACTCGTGTCTCGGCCTCCCCGAGCCTGAATCCTTATTTCCAACCTGTTTTCTCAATTCTCAGGCATACAAAACATGTATAAATGATAAAAAAGCATAATAAAACCTTTTAAACTAATTTAAACAAGAATTGCATGGAAAATTTTAAAGAGATCAAAAAATGAGAAAAAATGGAGATAAGTAAAAAAACTTGATTTAAATCCATTTGTCATCAAACCAAGCCTAGATTCTAGATATTTTGAGTTCCACTAACTTAGATTCAAGGTTTTCTAAACTCAAAGAAGCTTGAATTTCAAAATGCAAAGAAAATAGAAAAATTGAAAAAAGTTTAAAATTTTGAAAACTAACCTTGATTTAATCTTTGAATTGAGTTTATGGTTGCTTAATCACGTTCCCATGCTTCCAATCCAACTAAGGAGAATTTTGAATAAAAGGGAGAGAAGAGAAAGGGGCAGCAAGTGAAAGGGAGAGAAAGAGAGAGAAGGAGAGTTGGGAGACAGAGAACAAGAGTGAGGAAGAAAGAGGGAGAGAGAGGAAATAAATAGAGAGAAAGAGAGATGGTTTTCAACAAGAAAACCGTGTGCAGTACATAGATTTCAAACGGGACGTGTTTAGTATTTGACAAATTGTTTTGTTTTAAAATTCAAAATAACAAATAAAAATAATCAAGAGCAATTAAAAATGATTAAAATAATTAGAAATAACATTAATTTAGAAATATCATAAGATAGTCAAATTAAGTTTCAAAATACATCATGGCACACTTATTCACCGTTTTATACACTAATAACATTGAATTAATTTTGTTGCGTTACAAGGGTTGCCAAAGTGAAGTAGTGCCAAAGACTTTTCTAGGGCAGCCAATATGTATAATTACATAATGTTATGTTATATTTTTAATTTTCTTGAATCCATGGAATCCAAGCAACGAAATATGTTGTTTGCGGATTGGATTGGATTAGATTAGATTAGATTGGGATTCATAGGGATTGATTTCGGATTAAGATTTTTCAAATCCAATACATATGTATTGGACTATGAATTAACCCCTAATCCATGTAATTTGATCTATGAACACCCTTTATATTGTGTAATTAAAACTGTCATGCGCATAACTAGCCCCCTCTCTAATCACAACTCAAATTTTGGATGCATTGTGTGATTCCTAGGAATGAATCTAACATCTCAAAACCAAAGAAATGGCCATCATATGCAACCCAACGAAGATGCTAATCTATTTAACCCTAGCTTGTCAAAAGAAATTATGTTTAAATTTAACATGAAACTGGTTGTAAATAAACTTGTTGGAGTGTGGGGTTTAGGGGGTCTTTTGAGTTTAAATAAGTTGCTTATAATTTCTTAATCCCATAAAAAATGGTCATGGAAGTTATATTCCATGCAACCATAACAAAGATTAGAGAAGTTTTAATGCCAATATTGCAGATTTGGGTTGGTTATTTTTTACAAGCACTTGTTATTGCTCTTTATTTTTGGCTCGGAGCCTCCATGGACCATGGTGATTTATCAACCTTGAGTTAGCTGGCCTCCAAAGTGAGTTAAACATTAAAAAGGGCATGCATGGCCAGTAGCTATCATCTTTCTGTAGAATATAACGAAGACGACTGGCTTGTGGGAGATTCTTATAGACGTGATCGTGCAACAAAGTTGGCTCTTAGAATTTTCTCCCTAACTGCAAACGCCATAGGTCAAAGTTCTAGTAGCTAGCTTCTAAAATAACCTTCTAACTAGTTGTCACTTTGAAATCAATTGATTTCCCAAAAAAAAAACCTTATCCTTGACTAATCCGAGACGTCCCTTTCTTTTTTTTTCTTTTTCTTTTTCTTATTTTGAGTGGACGAGCTGTCCAGTTCTATTACAACATCCAAGCGTAACTTAAGGATTTATTTATACTTAAAAAATATGTTAGGGTGCAAAAGAAGAGCCAAAGAGACAAATGGCCTTGTAATATTTATTGGATTAAAATATAATTTTAGTTTGTAAGTATTTTATATATATCCAAAATGATGTTATTTTACAAGGAAATTATATAGTACAAAATATGATATCATTAAAATAATTAATATGTAATTAAAGACATTTTAAAGATAATATTAATATGTGATTAAAGAAAATTTTAAGATATTCTAAATATTGTGTTGAATTTTAGTTTATAATAATAATTTGGTTATGTATTATAATTTTTTTGTAAAAGAAAACACCTTACTCACTTAAAAAGGAAAAAAAAAAAAGAAGAGAAAACCTTAGTCTAATGATAAATGATCTTGCCCTAAACAGCTCTCTCTTGGTTTTTAGGCGGGAATTTGACGTCTATAAGATTATCAGTTATCACTTAAACATATACAAGAGCTAACTCTCATGGAGGATCCATCATCTGCTATGACTACTTTGAGTTTCTTGCAAAGAGGTTTTTAGCAAGACATGGTCCTAGAAAACATATTTTTCTTTTTATTTGAGTAAGGAACATTTTCTGAGGTTACAACCTAAGGCGAAGGCCCTTATATAGCCTCCTCAAGAACTAAAGCTGGACACATGGTCCAATTGCAACAAAAGATAAAAAAAAGGCACACCACTCAAGAAAATAAAAACACTCATTATAACAGCATTACAATAAAGCAAAACACACATCATAAAGTAGTAGAACTACTAAAGTAGCAACTGTCACTCTGTGAATTATTAAAGTGGATTTTGATGAAAGTGAACTCTGACGAGGAATCTGTTTAATATTTAATGGGCTCGTGGTCCAAGTCAAGATTTTCCAAATCTTCATCATTGAGGCCTAAGGTGTCTGTGAAGGCCCACAGATCCTAGGAATCTTGAAAAGTAGATTCCTGATAATCGACAACTAATGATGGTGTTGGCTAAGTGGATGGTGATGGAGATCATGGATCTTGTGTCTAGGCTGACTCCCATTGATTTTCATAAAGACTATGGAATTCCAAGGCATTGTGTATCTATTGGGAATATTCTAGAGGATATTGTTCCTATGGAGCATCCTCTTTTGGTTTAGGCCATATTTCATTAGGGATAATATTATTTTTCAAAAGTATTCTCTTCTCCAATTCCCTATAGGTCGGACTAGTTATTTGGCTAACTAGATCTCTTGAGGACCCATATACTTCAAGAAAGGGTGTGAAGTCTATTGATTTTCCTTTCTTATCATAATTGGGATCAAGGCCAACAAACAGTGCAGTATAACACTCATTTAGATTGATTACCCTTTTTTTTTTATTAGGGGGATGCACAAATGCACGTGGTTTGGTTCCTTTTACTTTCAGCCATTCTGTTGTCAGCATATTGTCCCACCATTTAAGACTGTTGTTGAACTAGGTCAATATATCAATTTGGGTTTGGCAAGCTGGTCCACAATCTTCTTTGTCAATGAAGGACCTGATGGTAGTTTTGAGTAGGATAGTGTGCACTTCAATGGCAATGGTGTAGGCACTGACAAGATACCATATTATGTGTGATTTGTTTTAGCATAAAAAAGGTATCTTTGATTAGGAAGACCTTAGCAAACGGATGTTTTGGGTGGAATCCTAATCCCTCAAGAACTGTTTTCTCAGTGTGTTTAATTAGTGACAACTAAAGGGCAATAGCTCTTTCTAAGGCTTTTTTTCTTGGGGTTTTGCTTTCGATAACCTTAAGAGCATCTTTTGGGAAAGAACAAAGGTATTTTTCAAAAGGATCAAAGGATGAGGATGATGAGGCCATTGTGTATATGAGAGGGATGTGCTTGGATGGATGGATTGTGAACACATTTATAGTATCTAGGTATGCTTAATCTCAAAAGAGTACTATGCAAACCATGTAGCCAGTCTCAATAATTGTGCATCAATTGCTTTATTTCTTTTGAAATTTAGCATACCTTTGGAGACAACAAGGTTTGTTTCTATCGTGAAGAGATGTCTAATAAGATGAAATTTAAATTTCATGATTCTCATTTTTATTGCCCGCAACTCCTTGAAAGTAGAATGATAGTGTAGTTGGGAATCTTTAAAGTGGCTGCTTTTGTATCCATATATTTTCCTTTTCCTTGTTTTGTCCTCTTTAAGCAGGCTAGCCCCCCAATATTCATTACTTGCATCCGTCTAAACAATTCTTTTGCCATTAGATGGAATCTATAGAGGGGGTAAGTCTTGCATCATCTCTTTTAACTTTTTGACCGCTATAGTCTATACTTGTGACCATGCTGGTGGATTCTTTTTTAGCATGCTGTTGAGAGGTCTTGTCATTTTTGAGAGATTCGAAACAAGTCTCTCAAATAATTAAAAGTTCTCAAGAATTGTTGGATTTAGGCCTTGGTAAGGAATTCATCTGGGAATTTCAAAAGCTCTTGGGCTATATGAGGCTGTGCTTCATACCGTCCATCGAACAGTTTCATTCCTAAGAATTCTATTTTAGGCTGGCCAATGATCATCTTCCTTTCTGACAGCATGATTCCATAATGTTGGGTAATAGTTGCAAATTCGGCCAAGAGATTTTCATGGGCTTGGTTATCTGGAGAGAACAAGAGGATGTCATCTATGTAGATGAGGGCACTATCTAGAATTGGGCCATAAATTTAGTTCATAGCCTTTTGGAATAATAGAGAAGGAGTTGTTTTAAGGCTGAAGGGGATGACACACCATTGGTAATAGTTGTTGGGGATACAAAAGGCTATTTTGGGCCTATCTTCTGGCATAATCCCAAGTTGCCAAAAACCTTACTTGAAATCAAACTTAGAAAAGACCCTGGCCCAAGAAAGGTTGGAGAAAAATGAATTTCTATTTGGCAGGGGGAATTTATCATTGGCTAGAAATTCATTAAGGGGTTTGTAGTTGATGATCAACCTTTGTTTCCCTCGTGTCTATTTTGACCTCTCGTTGACCTAAAATGCATGGCATGCGTATGTTGATGTATTCGGTTCTATGAGCCCTTGTTGTTAAAGTTTAAGGCAGTTAGCTATGACCATTTGCTGGTGCTCTAGATTCATCCTTGGATGGCTTGCATTTGTTGGATTGATATCCTCATTCTTTTTGAAGGGAAGACTAACAAAGAATTTATCATTTCTCCATAAGGGGTGATCACATTTCTCTATGAACTTGAAATGTGAATCAACACAAGATTTATGGACAAGGCTCTACTTGATGAACTCAAAAGGCTCTGTTGGTAATAAGAAATAGTTGGGGATCAATTCCCATGGAATGAATAGTTGCTTGTAGCCTAGGCCTCCTGGAATAATCCTTAAAACTTTCTTTCTTTGTATACATATTAAAACTAACAATCAAGTCTTTCCATGGTAATTTTGATCCAATAACTTGGTGAATTATCAAGCATCCTAGGAAGAATTGTAATTTGATTGATAATGAGCTTGATGCATAAAATATTGTCGTTAGTAGCATGGAAGTACTTCTTTTTTTTCTTCCAACATTCTATTGGTAAGATATCCGGGTTCATTATGGTTTATGACGCACTTGTATCAAAGAAAGCAGCTAGTTTGATTGGCCTGGTATATTTGATGGAATTATATGCATCTTGATAACTAGTACTAGTTGAATTGTATTGGCTCTATCCATTTGATAAAATCCATTTGAATCTGAATCAGCATCTTATTCAATAGCACACAAGGATTCGGAATTAATCACATTGTCTATCAAGAAGATAGATTCTAGGTCATTGTCAGAGAGTGAGATTCTGGTGACATCTTCAATATGAGAGATTAATTTTCCTGTTTTGCCTTTTGGGCATTGTTAAGGAAAATGACCGTCTCTTCCACATATGTAGCACTTGTCAGACTTTTTGCCAAGCTTTTTCCTTTTTTGTAGTAATTTCAAAGCTCTTTTCTTTCTTGATTTTCTTCTAAGGTTGAAGGTGGTAAAGGCAGGCTTCTTCTTCTTTTGAGACTTTGTTTCACAAGAGCAGGTTGAATGGGAGAAACATTTGATGAGGAGATATTTCTAATAGCATACTTTTCCCAGGTGCTTCGATTGCTTTATATATTCTTGTAAGAATTTGTTCTAGGAACACATCTATTCTAAAGTACGAAGGACTAGTTGGAAAAGTTCTCCCAATGTAGTATTCTTTAGGTCTTCCCCTGTAGTTTGTAAGGAGCCTAAAAGTTTCTTCTCCTCGAAGATTTAGGATAGAAGAAAGAAAGGCTTGCTTGAGGTTTAGACCATCAATGCCTCCAATTTGATAGAACCGCTGCGTCATCTTTCTAAAATGCTTTTCAAGATCTTTTTTGTTCATCAAGTAGCACTTCATTTTGAAAAATTCTACTCACAGCCATTCTATTACTTGCGCTTCTTGTTCACAGAATTCCTAATAAACATGGTTCAGGGCCTCTTCTGTTGATTTTATTTGGAGGAACTATATCTGTCTGTGTTCTTCCAAGTTGTTCCACAAGTCTTGTAACATACCAGTGAACCTAGATACAAAACTAAGGAGGACCTCTTTGGTTTGCACTCTTGGTTTTTGTGCTTGAAGGAGTATCCAAGCTTTAAACTCTTGGAATCTCTCTCGCCATCTTAATGGGGGAAGGTCATCAAGTGTAAATACATGGAATTTGGGTGATTTTCCTAGTTTTTGTTGTTCTGGTCTTGGAGCCATGGTTGAAGCTATATCAAATTCTTTGTCTTCCACAATCTGCTACATGTGAGAAGTGTCTTCTTAGGTGTATGTTTCTTGGGCCATGAAATGGACTGGGGTTTCTTCATTAGAAGAGGCTTCTTGTTCTGGTGTCATAGATTCAGTCCATTTTGTTGACTCTGAAGTGTTGACTTAGCATCTATAAGATTATTTTCTTCGCTTAATTGGATTTATGGTAGTTTCTCAATGTAGTAATCTTGTATTATTTGTGTTAAAGAATATGTGTCAGTTGGAATAGTTTTTTGGACCATAAATTTCTCTTTTGATTGATCTTTTGGTGGAGATTCTATTGATACGATCTTGTTTTGGGTTTTAGGTTCTTTAGACGTTGTCTATTTTCACTTCTTTCCCTTTGCCTTATCTTTTTCTTCCAAGATCTTTTAATGGTGAAGGATGGAGCTTTTGGCCCAAAAGGGCGTGAGGCCATTAGATGTTGTTGAGCCTTTGTCATGGTAGAGAACTTCCACGGTATAGTATATGCACTTTTGGACCACTGTTCTTGTTGTTGAAGCAGCGCTTTCAGAGAGGCATATTGGGCCTTAAGGCTCTTCATTTCTTCCTCTTTAGCTTAGAAGACTTCCATCAGCATTGTATTTGCTTTGATAATAGCCAATAATTCTTCATGAGTTTCTTGAATTTTTGCTAAAAGCTTAGCGATTATACGTTCTTATGAACTTTAGACTACAAATTTCTTCTTGGCCATCTATTGACCTACCCTTTCAAGAACCTTATTCTGGGCAACAATGTTTTTTGATTGCTAGTTTAAGACTTTTTCTACAAGAGAGATATTTTTCACAGACCTATCAGCTTTTCTTATTGTAGGATTTTGGATCTTAGGTTGGTGTGTGTTGTCCTCTTTTCTTCTGTTTTTGTAAATTCTAAAGAGGAGGAAAATCCTTTTCATAATCTTTGATTGTCATCATATAGATTTGGGGAAGAGGCTGAATTGTCCTAGGAGTTGAGATTTCTTTGTTTTCTTTCATCGATTGTTGTGCTTTTTTATAGCGTGGCAAGATTGGACCTTGAAGTGGATCCGATCTTATTATTGGATAAGTTTCTTGTGGATCTAGATCTTTATCCATGTGCCATCCCTTAGGTTTAGAAGGTTTAGAAAACCCTATGCCATAGAGCTTCGATGGGGAATATGTGACTATATAGTCAAATTTTCCAGATGGTTAGCCAAGAAGTTCAACGTCCTTGCGACTAGTGGCTAATTGTTGTTTGAGCTTTCTTCCAACACTATTCCTTTTTTGTCTTAGCTCTTGGTTTTCTTTATTATTTAAACAGTCTTGATAGGTGCAAGCATCCCACCAACAATGTCCTGTGGACGAGTTGAAGGCATAAATAGGGTTTCCCTACGAATCAAATGATAGGATTTCTACATTTATTGGAGCAACAAACCCATAATGTATTGCATAGTAAAACAATTGGGGGGTTTTTGTCTCCTTTCTATTCAACATCATCTACATAGATTCGTCTTCTAAAGTCTTGTAAGAAGGTTCTGCTGCCTGGATGGTAGCTTAAGGCTACTGAAGCTTTTCATGGTTTGTGATCCAAGAACTAGGCAAGGGCTTCTTTAATTCTTCTATAAGGATCTGCCTCCGAATGCGGGTGCAAGTTGGGACCTGGTTAGATCCACGAAGATCATTAAAGCATCTAGTGATGTTGGTAGAGCCAAATCCAGAGCATGATCTTGTAATCTATAGGCCATCTGATAGTGGAGAGTTGGTAGATCATGGATCTTGATAAACTCCAATGATCTGGATTTCAACCTTCAACACATTAAGAAGCCTGTCATCCTTGAGTGACATATTGAAGTTTGAAAACAAAGTGATAAGGACAGTTCCTACATTGACTATTGGTATTTCTTATTCGAGTGTCTAGGAGGCCCATCCTAGTACTGATAGTAAGTCCTTTGCTAGCATGGTTGGTGAGGACTAATTGGACTGCACCAAAATGGATATGGCTATAGCCTTGAGCTATCCATTGGGAAGGAAGTTCTAGAGGGATTTGGAGAGTTATAAATTGGACTTATGAGTTTGCAGGTAACTGACACTGGCTAAATTTAGAGGCTTGGATATATTCTTTTGGAGCCTTTGGAGAATACTTAATAAGAGACCTAACAGATCTAGTAATGGGGTTGGTAGATCTGGAAAATGCATGGTACGGATTAATTAAGTGATTGACTCAGAAGTGATTTTATTCTCATCTGGAATATAAGAAACTTCATACAAAAAATCTAATTTAGTGGAGGTAGATTTTCTAAGAAAAGGAGTTTGAGGAACTAAGAGACGGATTGTGAGGGTAGAATTGGAATTATCATTAGAACTGGCCATGGTTTCTGATATTAAGAAAGTTTTAGTAGTATAGACAGAGTTTGGGCTCTAATACCAAGGATGCATCTGAATGGAATGATATGTCAAAAGGGATTAAAGATAAATGATAAATGATCTTGCCCTAAACTGCTCTCTCTTGGTTTTTAAGTGGGCATCTGGTCATCTATAAGATTATACTATGACTGCTTTGAGTTTCTCGCGAAGAGGTTTTTAGAAAGACATGGTTCTGGAAAACATACTTTTTTTTTATTGGAGTAAGGACCACTCAAGAAAATTTGATGTATAAATTATTTTTTCCATAACTCTATGAAGGCCTTAATTTTTTATGGGAAATATATATGTACGGTTAACTCAACATTGTCAAAAATATGATAAGTAAAACAATGCGGTACATATGTTATTTTTTCATTATAGGTTAAAAATCTCATTATTTACAAAAATACATAATGGACAACTAAAAAAAAATGTAGACAGCAATCATTAACGCATTTATTGTTTTGGACATCTTTATCCATATTTGGACGCCACAGTTGCAAAAACCAAAAAGAAATTAAAAATAATTTTGTTTACAAGACAGATCATAATTCATAGTGGTACAAATAATTTAATGAAGTGTAATATTATTTATCGTGGGAATTTCGGTAGGATCAATAGCATTGTCCTGGTTTGTTAATTCCAAGCTCACCATTTCCTAAGCCTAAGCTAATTCTCAGTCGCGAAAATCGCCTTGGGATTGATGTCATGCATGACTCTCACGTTCAAACTCCTACATGCTTCCTTGGCAGCATCAAATACCTCCTTGTCATTAGCCTAACGCGCCATAACATAGTGCCCCAAAATCCTTAGAATCGGCTGTAGCAGCTCCCATGGCAGAGGATTGCGCCTCCCCTCCATGCCATTATCACTATCGTTGCTTCCTCTAACTAGCCTTGAATCTGAACATTTACTTTGATCATCATCACGATCATCGGTCTAAACCCTACAAAACTTGTAGAAATCAAGCTTGGAACTCTTGGGCATTTCATTGATCTTCCCATAGTAAAGCTCCAGAGCCACCGCCATAATCCTTGCCTGGTGTGTGGATCTCACGGTACCATGGGGCTCCAGTGTTGGGGACATGATGGTTACGTTGAGAGCTGTCAAGTTGTTCTTTGCCATTGCTGTCGACTCATGGTAGAGGCTCGAGTGGGCCATGTTTGGGACTTTGATGGTGACGGGTTGGCCAGCGCATGAGATAGTCTTGTGTGAGTAGAGGGCTAGGAGGATGGCCTCGAAGCCGGCAAGAGGTCGTCGAAGGGTGGCACATGAAAGGTACGTGCCAGCGAGGAGGGGAATGTAGCGAAGGACAACGAGCCAGAGGCTATAACATCGTGAAATTAATTAAGTGAGATTAGTGTGTAAAATGGTGAATCAGTATGCCTTAATGTAATTTGAACTTGATTTAACTTTTTTGTGGTATTTTCAAATTAATCTTACTTTAATTACTTTTATTTGTCATTTTGAATTTTCAAACAAAATAATTTGTCAAATACCAGCTATGCCCCTTTTAAAAAAAACCATGTGCGGGACATGGTTTTGTGAAGTTGAAAACTACTATCTCCCTCTATATTTATTCTCTTCTCTCCATCTCTTCTTTCCTCACTCTCACTCTCTCCCAAATTCTCTCTCTCTTCCCTCACGCTATCTCTCTCTTTCTCTCTTCCCTCTCAATTTTGTTTCAAAAATTCAAGCTCAAGCTTTGATCTTTTGCTAGATTTGAAGTTTGGAAGCAAGATTAAGCCTCCACAAACTTGGTTTCAAGCACAAATTCAAGGTTAGTTACTTTATTTTTCAAATTTCAAACTTTTGTCCAAAATTTTCAATTTTCTTTAAATGTTGAAATCTAAGTTTATTTTGGCTTAGAAACCCTTCTATCTAAGTTAGTAGAACCTAAACCCTTATGAATATAAGCTTGATTTGACGAAATCAATCTAAATCAAGTTTTTCCTCTTTTTCTCATTTTTGGAATAATTTGAAGATTTTTATATAAAACCTGTTTAAAAATGTTAAAAAGTGTTCCAATGTGTTTTTCTAGCATTTATAAACATTATGCATACTTTGGGAACTGAAAAACAAGTTAGAAATGAAATTTTGAGCTTGGGGAGGCCGAAACTCGAAGTCTCGAACCTTTTAGATTTTTCTAGTTTGGTAGGTCGATCATGAGCATCGGCAGGCCAGACTCATGAGTTCGACATGCCGGATTCATATCATTGATAGGCCAAACCTGGGCCAGTTTAGCAGGCTAGTGTTTTATGGTCGGTAAGCCGAACTGTGCAGTTCGATAGGCCAGATAAGGAATTTCGACATGTCGATCGGACTTCATGAAATTTTGCTGTTTTTTAATTGTTTTCACCTTTTAGAACCTAGATTGAGACTTTCACCTTGTAGTATGATCATGTGAACTTTAAGAGCATACTAAGACACCATACGATAGCGTAGCATTGTAGAATACTCCAAGATAGATGTTGATGAACTTAGTTCACCTTTAAGGTTGTTCATGGTTCTGTAGAGTTAACATATAGCTGGTCGAGACTATGGTGTTGAATCACGGTGTAGGATATTGAGATAGGACTCTATACCCTTTTCTTGATAGCCATGTTTAAAAAAAAAAAGGATTTTGGCTACAAAATGATTTTTTTCAAAATGTTTTTAAGAAATGATTGAAAAGAATTTATCAGTTGTTCTTCATAACTGTTGGATAAGGAATGATAATAATGAACTAAATAATGAATGTAAATGAGAATACTAGGTAAGATGAGGCCTAAATTGTTAGTGATGTGCCCTAGGCCAATTATGTAATGACCACATATTGACTTCTTTACATTTGCATTTTATTAATAAAGTAGCATTTTCATTATTATTATTATTATTTTTTGAATAGTTAATTCTGCCTAAGGTCATCAAGTATGTGACTTGATAGTAAAACTCTTAGGTGAAAATTGAATTATATTCTTAATTATCCCTAGTCGATCATTATTATTGGGATAATAATGAATGAAGACTAGTATAAAGTTTGACTGATGATTATGTTTTACTAATCGTGCGTATGAGATACTAAGTCAACTCATATACATATTTGAGAAATGATATATTGGATCGACCCGCTATGAGAATACTACATGGGTAATTGTCATAAGTGATTCTCATCACTATAGTATTATCTTAGTCCTCTGACCTGAAATCATCATGGTTTCCTACATGACAAGTTCTATATTTTGACACAATCTAATATTATCTTTAACAGGATGATGGAATAGATTGTTGTTGGATATAAAGTGAATCATGTGAGGAATGTGAGTGATTAAGAAGGAATTTGTCCCTCATTTATCATGAGAAAGATATCTATGGGCCCCTCGATAAGTTAAACTGAAGTAAAATGTATGGCCATATTGAAATGAATTGATAAGGGTTATCAATATCAGTCTACTTAAGATTGAGAAATAATATGATTAAATAGTATAAGGATGACATAAACCATGCCTTATGTTTAATCAAGTTATCTAGTGACAGAAAGGACTTTAATAC